>OMLM01020842.1:78074-89788 GCA_900302695.1 Helostoma temminkii | reverse complement strand
CAAAACCCTGTAGTAGCACCAGCATCTACCATCTGCCAGCTATCCAACAACAATTTTCCCCAAGGGGATTAATAAAGTATGCAAATATTATTACTTATTATTATTATTATTACTTTATTTTTTCTACTCTCAATAAATTATGTTTTCAAAGTTCTACTTCCATGAACAGTCTGTCATTGTGTGGGATCCACAGTAAATTTATAAGATGACATCTGCTGAAAGATAACAAATAGTTTTTTTTGTTTGGTTTTTTAAACATCATTTCTATGCTACAGACTCTTGCTGGTCTCCAAGGCAACTGCAAGCTGGTCTGCTGAGAGCATGCTTTGTGTTGACATGGTAACGAGACACCTCCTACCACGCATGTTTTACACAGCACATAATCCTGCAGGGTGGAAGCATAGTTTCAGACATGTTTAGAAAAGAATGGGCGAGTTGAAGTGTTTTTGATCACACTATGTGTAAAGTCTGTATGGAGTTGTACACATGTCTTCCCCAAAACAGTCCACGGGGGTTTAATGTTCCTGATAAATGATATTTTGGCTGTGTTACTCTGGTAACTAGGATACAAGGTTGAGTCAAGTTTTACAGCTGATGATCAGCAGTGACAAAACACCACGAAAATGTGTTCTCTCTTCATAGTTGTTATTAAGCAATTAACCATGTGGATAAAGCTGTTTAAGTATGTTCAGTCAGACAAACATTGACATATAAAAATCATCCTGATATGATCCCAATTCTTTGATACATTATTCAGAAAGACTTTACCTCATTTTTTTAGGACTGTGAAGTTACCACTTCTCAGTGCAAAGCAGAAAATTGCTTTATTCAACTTGTGGCTCTAGACTGAAGGCACCCGAGGGAAATCTAAAGCTTATTTCATTAGTGTCTGAATTGGTCCCTTGCACATGGATTTACGACAGATGTATTTGAATAGGGCAATCGCTCAAACAACTACACGCAGTGTACTTATATTTCTGTCTTTTTTGGCCTCATTGCAGAAATCGACAACAGAGAGACAGTATGTGGGTGTGTGCTGAGTTGCTGGAGGCCTATATACACTTATGTTCACTTATGCCTTTTCAGTACCTAAAGAATAACAGTCTCGTACTCAACTTTAGCTTTCAGCACCACTGCCACAAACACCACTACTAGAGACTGCCATGTCTGCATATCTGTCCTGCCAGTATCTAACTGTGAACCATAAATATTGCATCTGTTTTACTTTTCAACAGTCCTAGCTGTTGCCTTCGATGTCTAGCTCTGCAAAAGGCATTTTGAGGTCACAACAGAACAAAAAGCTAGAAAGACTGATGCATAACATATAAACAAAGCTGAGATCATAATCTGAGCATAGCTGATGGTTTCTTTGTCTTCAGGATGCTGTACTGGTGCACCCTCTGCTGGATCACAAGTGTATTCCTACATACAAGGATTGAAATGAACATCTAGGGCTATAAAGGCTCAGGTGGGTGCCTTTCTGTGTGGAAACATTCTTCCTGTATTTGCATTCTCTGGTTTACTCCAGCTTCATACCACAGTCCAAAGTCTTGCAGTTAACGTGCATGAATGGTCATCTGTCTCTGTAGACTAGTTGCTGGCCCAACCTGCCCAAGTGTTTGATTTTTGCTTCTTGTTGCTAATGGTTTGTGAGCTGTTGTTCTGTCACCCCAACTGGTCAAGGCAGATGGCCCCCCACCCTGACCCTGATTCTGCTGGAGATTTCTTCCATTAAAGGGAGTTTTTCCTCTGCACGGTCTCTTTGTGCTGCTCAGTGGGGATTTGTTGGGTTTTCTATATAATTCCATATAGTTGTATTGTTAAATAAAGGTCTTTAACCTTACATTGTAAAGTACCTTAAGATGACTTTTGTTGTGAATTGGCGCTATATAAAAAAGTGAAATGAATTGTATTGCATTCTTTTTATTTTATATAATTCATCAATTAGTTGTTTTTTAATTCATTTGGTCTGCTCAATCTATAAAGAAATAAGAGATACAGTCCCAATAAGGGCAATGTTTAATGTAGGCCTATTTTTTTTCCTATTGCAATATAACGTCGCATCTTGTCGCATGGGCATACAGCAAAGTGTTACAAAGCACAAACTGCACTGCTGTTTAATTATTAACCTATAATGAGCTAAATATGAAAATATGAACTTTCAGTTTACCAAGATGAGGCACAGGTTGCCTCACTCACTCTGCGCAGCTTTTTGACGTTATGACGTAGGACGCAACACGTACGACGTAACGGACGATTCATTCAGGAGCGCCATTGGAACTTTGGAGTGAGGTACACATTTCTCTGTTCTCATACTGTAAACGAACAGATAGCTGTATTCTACGTACAGCTGTAAAGTAGCACATGTTGTTGTAGAGCAGACGCACTCTCAACCAGCTTTACTCTCACTTTGCCTGCTTTTGTTTGTGCTCAGTCTTAGCTAAGTGTAGCAACAAAGCTAACATTATTAGCATCACTGCTAAACAGTTCCATTCATTCGCTGTAACGGTAGCTAACTGGCTACACCTTTAGCCGTGTGGAAACGTATGTAAGACAGTAACAAAGTAACGCTAGCTATTAGTGTCCACTTGTGAAGACTTTAGGTAGCAGTAGCTAATGTAGTCAGAATTATGTGACATTGTGTGTTTTGTTCCAGCTAACTGAGCTGTAACGTTGAGCTTTGACGTCCCGGCTCTGGTCACTCTGACCCAACATGTATCGTCCTAAACCAACTCTGAAGGACCGACAGCACCTCTACAAGCTAATCATAAGCCAGCTGCTGTATGATGGATACACCAGCATCGCCAACAGTCTCATCAATGAGGTCAAACCCCAGACCGTAGTGTCACCGTCAGAGCAGCTGATGCAGCTGGCAAAGATAGGTGAGTGTTGTTTTGTCTGTGTCTTTATATGTCTGTGGGGTTTAGTGGCATTAATGGCACAATGTCTAAACTCTTTCAGGCATGGAGAATGATGACAGTGCAGTCCAGTATGCCATCGGGCGTTCAGACACAGTAGCACCTGGCGTGGGCATCGATTTGGAGTTTGATGCTGATGTCCAGACCATGTCTCCAGAGGCGTCAGAGTATGAGACCTGCTACGTTACGTCTCACAAGGGCCCATGCCGTGTTGCAACATACAGCCGCGATGGCCAGCTGATTGCCACTGGCTCTGCTGACGCCTCCATCAAAATCTTGGATACTGAGCGCATGTTGGCCAAGAGTGCCATGCCCATTGAGGTGAGGCAGCTTCGAGAGGATGGCTACACTGGATGTTTTGAAGCTGCAGGCTCGTGTTAACTTGTGTTTCTCTTTCTGTGTGTTAGGTGATGATGAATGAGACAGCGCAGCAAAACATGGAGAATCACCCTGTGATTCGGACACTGTACGACCATGTGGATGAAGTCACCTGTCTTGCTTTTCATCCAACTGAACAGATACTAGCTTCTGGCTCAAGAGATTATACCCTCAAATTGTTTGACTACTCAAAACCTTCTGCAAAAAGGGCATTTAAATATATTCAGGTCAGAATCTGTAGGCTGAAATTCTCAATTATCATTCATCATGTGTTTGGCTAAACAAAAAAAAAAAAAACTTCAATTGCTATTTATTTTTGTGTAATTTTTCATTTTTCAATCTAATCCTGTCTTCATCTATGTGCCTATAGGAAGCAGAAATGCTACGTTCAATCTCCTTCCACCCGTCAGGTGACTTCCTGCTGGTCGGAACACAGCACCCCACCCTCCGCCTCTATGACGTCAATACTTTTCAGTGCTTTGTGTCCTGCAACCCTCTGGATCAGCACACAGACACCATCAGTGGTGTGAGCTACAACCCCACAGCCAACAGCTATGTAACCTGCAGCAAGGATGGCAGTATTAAGCTGTGGGATGGTGTCTCCAATCGTTGCGTGACCACCTTCGAGAAGGCCCACGACGGCGCTGAGGTGTGCTCCGCCATCTTCTCCAAGAATTCCAAGTACATTCTTTCCAGTGGCAAAGACTCTGTGGTGAAACTGTGGGAGATTTCTACAGGCCGTACACTGGTCAAGTACACAGGTGAAGATTATTTTTATTTTACAAAAAAACTTAGTGTACTTTCAGGCATTGTGGTCAAGGGAGTGTTAGTTTGTTAGAATTGACTTTAAATCATACAGATCTAGGTCTGAATCAATTCCTTGAAAATCCTTGTTGAAAATTATTTGTGTCGAAGCTTTGTTTAATTCACGTGTTTACACAAAGCCCACGATTTATCATAGATTTTTGTTACTGTCACACAACACACTGCACTCAGCTGAAAACTATTCAGGCCACATAGTAAATTCAAATGCACTAAATTTCACTTAATTTGACAGATATTATAGTCTGCTCCACATATGTACATATAGATTTTTCTAAAAAGAAAATCAATAATTGCTAATTTTAAGATACTTGCATATTTACTGCTGCTTTTAAACTAAGTCAAATAGGTGATTAAGCAATCCCTGGAATAATAAATAGAATATTTGTGCAATATTGAATAGCTACATCTCTATACAGATTAGATCTTTTACATTTAATATGGTTTATTTTTTTATTTATTTTATGGACTCAGGCATGCACAGAAAAGGAGCAATGTCAATGAATGTCATTAACATTTTAACTAGAGATTTAGCTGTTTCTTGTCTCTGTGTGTCGTATGTGTGAATGCGCAGAGACACACACAGTGAGACCACCAACATTTGCAACTTATGAGCTGGGCAGCTGTCTGGACAAATAGTGACATAATCCAGAGGATATATATATTATGGTGCATTTAGCACATATGGATATAAAGTATTTAGCAGTAGCTAGACTCTATGATAGAACAATCACAGTTTCAAGAACAATAACAAAACAGCAGTAATGTAAATTCTCACACTGGTGAGAAGGGTGAACCTTGCTCAGACTTTTAGAAGTGAACATCTCTGCACTGCTGCCAGACTGTTCAGTGAGTCTAGATCACAGATAGTACCTGCAGCCTTGTCTTGACTGATTGATGAAAACACTACAAACTTATGGTGGCCATACTACCAACTTATACTAGCATACTAAACATCACAATAAAATGGGGAGTGGAGTGGAGTGGAGGAAAATCCCCTAGACAGAGTAAATTCAAAGGCAAATATCCAGGTAGCGTATATATAATGGTGAAAGTAATATTGTATTCATGTCGGATCTTCAGCGCGATGCAGTCTTCATTTTCTGTGTAACTGTCATCACAGCTGTTACTTTAGCAGACTGATTAAATATAGACATTCAAAAAACATTTAAATCCCTTGTCAGAGGTGTATAAAGTACGGCAACTCAATGCTCAAGTACAAGGGCAACCTTGAAAAACATTCCACTACGAGTAAAGTACCCTATAATTTTTCTAAACTATAGTACATGCTATAGATTTTACAAAACGAAAAAACTGAGAAAACTGAATTTTCACGCTTTGTTTTGGGATGGGGATGGCGCATCCCTACGGCTCAGTGGCTTAAGATGCTGTACATTTATGGTTTTTATTTTTGCGGTTGTTTTATTTCAAATTTCCATTTCACAAGCGTTTAAGAATTCCTCATAATTTATCATTACTTGTCTTTTTATTTTTAATGGCATTAAAAGACATATTTAAAACTGCTATATGCAATTTAAGCGAGCTTGTAATCAGTCCACTTTGCTACCTGCTCTACCTGCCCCTCTACTTTCTGCTACGCTCAGCCCTCCAGCTATTAACAGTGTTGGGCCAGGGCGTCTTGATACTTGATACAGTAGATGAACTTAGTTCACCTACAGTATCAAGTGTCAATTTCATAGATGATGAACGTGTGCATGTCCCTGCACCTGGTGTTTACATTGGATCCTCATGTTGATCTCTGATAGGTGTTGTGCGTCACAGACAGTGCACACTGGTGCCAAAACATGAGCACAAGAGGATGAGTTTTTTTAAAACCAGTAGGCTCCACTCTGCTTATTCAGTGCACAGAATTTCTGTCCGTGAGCACGTGTGTGTCAGTGTAACAATTAAGCAATAAAACAGTTTATGACTATACGACTATAATATATGATGCTGTGATTTCAACACACTTGTGGACTAAACCTTCAGCCAGAATCTTTGGCACATGGGTGTGAGCTGCACACAGAGCTGCTGTCATCACCAGCAAAAGCAGGAGCTTGGTGAACAATCAGTTAGTTTTGGAGCTGGTTTAACACCCAGATAGTGACATACTTTGAGTGTGGTGTCCGCATGACCTCCGCCATGTGGACTACACTGTGAGCAAAACTGAAAAGATCAGCTCGTCGTTCTGATGCCACAGAATTTGGTGTCTTATAAAGCTAAGTAATACGGTGACTAAAGCCTGTTAGACAACGAGGTTCTGCATTTGAGATCCAAGAAAATGTAATCAACACAGGTCATTTAAATAGACAGTTACCAGTTACTTTAAGTTTGCCCTCAGTGTGATTATCTGTCATAACAGGGTGTGGGGGGCACAGCACCGCACCCACACCTAAAAACTGTTCATGGCTATGGCACAGTACCATGCATTTTACAAATTGAGCAGCTCATTTCACCTTTGTTAGCCTGAAACTTGTCTTTGGACTGCTGCATCATTTTCATAATGGTTTGACTTCGGTTGATGTACATTTATTTTTTAACCAGCGATCCATGCTTGCATGCTTTCGTGTTCATACCACTGAAATCTGACTGGACCACCCTAGTAAGATATGGTGTAGCAACAGAGCAGAGAGAGTGTTCTTGTTACCATATAATTGTCCTTTAATTGTTGTAAATGTGAATGGAGAATTTTTCACATTAGAGGAGCAGGATTTGCAGGAAATATTATAATTAGGCTCTATTCCCACAGCCTTGTAGGTGTGTAAACATGACTGTCTGTGGGCACTTTGCGCTGTCTCTGTCTCTGTTAGACCCACATGACTATACACTAATTTCTATGTTCTACTTTATTTCACAATTGCAAATCTTGTCTACAATAATCACAATGCATTTTTACCGAATTGTGCACCTTTGCTCCGCATTGAGGTGTGTTTTGGAACATATTTCTGCTAAAAAAAATAAATACAATTTAGATTTTGTTATAGCAGCACCAGTTCTGTGTCTTATGCAGGTGCATATATACCTGTTTGTTTTTTACTATGGTTTTATATGATTCCATCTGGCTTCATTCATGTTTCATTCAACTTTGATTTAGTTTCAATCAATTCATAAGAATTGTGTGACTTTTTTTTTACTTTTTTGGCATCAGGTGTTCTCTGCCACTTCTGATGTGCTATGGAAATATTTCAGACATGATGCTGAGGACTTGACCTCAGCAGTGCCCTCTAGCCAGTTATTGCAGAAGTGCACCAACACAGAGAGGGTCGGGTCACTCGCTGGCCTTTTCAAGTACAGACAAAATTCAAATTCTGCCTGCCTGCTGAGAACTGAAATGCCTGTGCAAACAGGCAGAGCTAAAGATATTAGCAGACATCACAATTATTTTTGTGGCAAAGAACTGTTAAAAAAATAGAGAGAATGTGACGTTACCCTGTGATGCATGTTTGGGGGTGGTGGTGCCATTTTGTGAGGTACACAATCTGTTTACCTGTGATTGCTACAGTGATTGCTATGAGTTATCTCCATACTTCTTGTTGTGTTTGGCTAAAAAGCTCTTTGAGTTGTTCAAATTTGACAGATTAGGGAAGAGTTGAGGAAGAGAAGGAAAAGAATTTCCAGCAGGTGTAATAAAATACGAAATTAATTAATTATTTAGAAACCATTTTTGCTGCACCTTTGACACTCAGGACACCAAAATAATACTGAAAATAAACAAATCATAAACAAAGATATTATTATTATCACCATTTAAAACTAATTAATTTGACTTGATAGTGATTTTTTTTCCTTTTTATTGCTTTTCTTTCACAAAACCTAACTTTATCATACCAGGTGCCTATGACGTCTGAAACACACTGATGGAGAACACCAAATAGTTCGCCTTCAGAAAACGCTAATTTCAGTTGAAGCGTATTGAGGAAATAATATAGTTCGTAAAAGACACATTTAAGATCAACATCATCACTGCTACTTTGCATGTCTGGCAGTCTTTAGTCTTTAGTTCATGATTAATCTAATCCCAGTTGCAATGTCAATCTGTGCAATTCCATAACTTCAAAAGGCTGCAGCTTAATTACGTTATTATGTGTATATGTGAATATGACAACCTGCTCTGTGTCTGCATCATAGCGTCTTTTTGTCAAGGCATTAACTACTGTACGTGAGGTGAGTCAGTTAAATGTGTCAGTGGATGTCTCTCTGCTGTGGCTGTGACTCCTTCACTGTCTGTGTTCAGTGTGTGAGGGAGCTGAAAGAGCTGAAACAATCAGCACCTGTTGTTTTCCATGTGTTTTATGAAATCATGCAGTTTAGTGCTTAAGCTAATTCCAGTGTTTGGATTCACTCTAACAATGATATCATATCATTAATGTGTGGATTTTACTTAAAACCAAGCCAGTGTCATTATATTGTTTTATTATATCACAGTTGAAATATTGTCCACAATAATGACAATGTGGCGTTTTGGCCAAATCATGCAGCCTTAGCTGACATGTCACATAATGGTCAGATAACATTACCCTGGGACTTTTTGATTGGCTGTAGAATTTCTTAAGAATTTGTTTTGAATAGTTGGAAATTGTTTAGTTTTAATTTTATGATGTTGTGCTAGCCGCTTCTTGCTTAGTTGCTTTCTGTTTCTTTAGAAATAGCTGGTAATAGCAATGTATAAGGTTGACACTGACAGTAGGGTTAAAGTTCTGATTCAGCTTTAATTTGAGCGTGTTTGTGTCCACGTGAGAGAAGACTGTAGATATTGTAGATAAACTACGTTTATTTATCAACCAAGAGAGAAATTTCTGTGTGTCTGTGGCTGGTGTGTGAGCCCCACAATTGTTTTGTTTGCAATATGTCTCTCTTGAAATCACGTACCTTCGGTAAGACGGTCTGATGATGTTTGGCAATGACATTCCTGAGCTCCAGCAGCTGAGGTGGAGGAATCAGTTTTTTCTTTTTTCTTTTTCAACAATCCAACGCAATAAACTAATTAAGAGCTTTTGTTACTTGAACAACCTGCTGGTTGTCTGGACATTTTCTCTTAACTTCTCCAGTGTTTGTATCGACTTTCTCCCGCTGCTGGCATTAGTAGAATTAATGTGTGTTTTTCTAACACTTATTCTAACTTCTTCTAACACTGATTGCAGTACAGCAGCGGAGATATGCTAGCAGAAGAAACCAGCACTATTCAGTCAACCAGCTACAGACAGAACAGGGGGACTTTTACACATAGTTTAGTGTTTTTTTTGTGAAAAGTTACTGGATTCTCTGTCAGTCGCTTGTCTTTACTTCCTGTTCCTGTCACAACTGCTGTGTGCTGCTTGTCGTAAAGTCGTATCGGATGCATTATCTGAGAAGCTCTGCAAGTACAAGTACTTGAGGGTGGTATCGGACCAGTATCTGGTCCCTAGTCACAGCAGTTATTACTTTAAAAAATAACTTCAAAAGTTGAACACCAGAACAGAATATGTATAGAATGCACTACAGATATAGACAGCGAGAGGTCCAATGGCAGCAGGGCCATGTTTATCAGCTGAAACCATCCAGTGATCCTGCAGCCATGCTCTAGTCTGATTCCTGATCAGTGTGAATGACTTATGCATCAGACTTGTGTTTTGCAGGGCTAATAGTTAGTAGTTAATAGTAGACTGTTGTCGTGTAAAAACAGTGTTGTATCCATGGTAACGTGTACTTCCCAATGAAGTTACCAACAGTCCGCCCACAAACGCAGGAGATCAAAAAGATCCCAGTAAGTCCACTTTTCCCACACGACCCAACACGACTTAGAGGAAGATGAGCCGACGAAAACTGAACCAAAGTAACAGAAAACCACACACAGAGGAGCTGCTTTACTCTTCAGAGCATAAATATAGTCTGACCAGGATCAGTCTGATTCACTGTTGAGCTTAGTGAATCACTGCACCAGAAGAGAAACAGAGGAACAAAAACAAACTAACTGGTAGTTGTTTATTGTTAACCTGGTGTGTCGGTTCCCTATGACACATGACCCTGGTTTGTGGGGACACAAATAAGTGGACATGGAAACTTCACTTCGTTCACTTGGATGTTAAATTTTGTCTGCAGATGCTTTGTGGCAAGTATACATTACTTTTCGTTCCATAGTAGCAGCTATTTTCTCTTCGTGTTGGGTGGCTGATTTTACCTTCAGTATGATCTTTAACTGTGTCAAAACTGGAGGAGAAGCCAAGGGACTGACACACATTAAAAACTGTCTATAAAATCTACCTAGGTACTTGGTGCTTTGGCTGTGTTAAAGATGCCTTAAACCATATCTGGGGTGAAAAGTAATTCCAGTCCATTTTCTTTACTTATGCCCCATAACGTATGTTAATATGTAGAAGCAAACAAATGACTGAATCTTTAATTTCATTTACTCAGTTTTTGTTTCCTTCTCTATCTGACACTACAGATGCCGGCATAGGCTGATGACATAAATGAATATGTGAAGACCCAGAAATGCTGTTGTTACCAACAGACTCTGTGGCCTAGCTTCCACTGTAGAAAAATGACCCAGACAAGTGCAGTATACGTGGACAAGCTCCATGAGCTGGTTTACCTGTTATGCTGTATTCTTCAACTTGTCAGACTCTGTAACCTGCAGCAGTGTGAAGTACATCCAGAACAATAGTAATATCATTGCTCTTACACAAATGATAAAGTAGAACTAGTGAATGTAACGGATGAGTGAAAATGATGTGATGAACCACACTGTAGGTGTTAGTACAGAGTTGATGAGTGGACATTACTATGGAAACCCAATATTTTGGGTTCAGTTGTTTTGACCCATCGCTGGGTCCCACTAGAAGCTGCTTCTAGTTCAAGCTCTCCTCCAAACATTCAAGCAGATTTTCTTAAGAAATGGAGCCGAGTCTCTTGGAGTGCACGGTGCTTTCCTGTCAGTTCCTCTTTAATAACCTCCGCTTCTTGATAATAGTGTCATGTTTCCTGTTTATTTTTTTTTTCAAGAAATCATAATAAGTTTAATTTTGTTTTGCCAGCCCACGCTTTGTTCTTCATAGCACTTCCTTATCAGTACTTACCATGCTTAATTTTTGTATGACATCTTAGTCGGTTTCTCTATTTGAGACAACGTGATTAATTAGGTCACGTCATACAGTTTGATACGTTTAATTGTGTTGTACATTTTAATTTCCGATCCATTGTTCTGCGCATTTCACTTATGTGTTTATCCATATTGCCGTCAGTGTTGAGGAGAGCAACAACAGTCGAATTACAATAATGGACTGTTGGGTTATTTCTCCTGTACATGTTGCCCATTTCAGTTAAATTTGTACATTTGTCTCTTCAGGACCACCACTGTGTCTACACTACACACTTCCAAACATGGAACCATTAACAAAAACAGATGTGGTTTTAAATATTTATGGTGCAAATAGAACTTAGCTCTTATCAGTGAATGTCAGCTAAAAATTGCCTCTGAAATCGAGAACTCAACCGAGTATCTGCTGTTCATGAAGCTAAGTTTGACAGCTTAGCAACAGTAAGTAACAACTTAGTAAAGTGTCTGCTGCTCTGCCTGCTGTCACAGGTGCGGGGCTGAGCGGGCGCCAGATGCATCGC
>OMLM01020842.1:44306-67861 GCA_900302695.1 Helostoma temminkii | reverse complement strand
GGAATTGCGTGTGTGTGGGGATGGGTGGGTGTTTGGTTTATTTGCTTTGGTTTTGTGGGATTTATTTAGAGAGTAGAGCCAAAATACTTGAAGAATTAGTAAATAAATAAGAAAAAAGAAAAAAAAATCCTACTTTATTCTTGGAAGACTTACCTTTTTTTTAACATTAGCATTCAGACTTCATGTGTGCATGTTTAGTTCCTGTTTTTATATATGTTTTTGAAAAAGACGTGAACATATGTCTCATGAAAGGAAAAAAGGGATCACATACAGTATTAATAATGAGAAAAATCATGACAAAACAACAGTTTATAGTCTTTATGATCAGGCAGATCAGCACACCATCAGAAAATACACACTGCACATCACTGACATAAAAGCAGCTTTATCACAGATACAGAACTTGTTAAAAAAGAAAGCAATGCTGCAGTCAGCAAAAGCGGTGTTCCGAGAAGATTGTAGTGGCCTCTACAAGTCTGTACCACATGTTTGCACTGTAAATTCATTCAAAATGTGTGAAACAGTTTTATATCAGGTTTATATTTAAGTTCTAAGTTTTTATTGTGTTCATTGTTTTGACTTTAAAATGAATGAATGAATGAATTTCTGTGTTCACTTAAATTATTAAATAGACTTCCCAGCATGCACCGATTAAGAGCTACATTTGTTCAAATGTTGTTCTTGATGTAGATTTGTTCTACCTTCAATACGCCTTCAATATAGTAACCAATCTCAATCACCCAAATTAACACAATAGTTAACACAACATGCAGCATTTAATCAAGATAACGTTTAGTTGTGTTAAAACAACTACTTTTTCTGACTTCACACTATGTCACACCACAAGCTGCTGGCTGCCGGCTCTAGCAATTGGTTTTGGTTCAGATGTTCTGATTTCATCATTGATAATGACATCCAGTGTAGTGTGGGAGGGCAACTTTCACACCTCAGTGTTTGTGGTCATTACATGAAGCCTAATGAGATTAGAAGGATCAGCTACAGAAAAGAGCACGACTGATCACGAGCTGCACAATGTGTGACGGTGACGGAGAGACATACTGCAGCATTATTGTCCTTCCACTGTGCACAAATGGGATTCGTGGTGTCATTTGTACAAGTTTGTTTTGGAGTGACAAGATAGGGAGCCCACAAGCCTCCAGCAGGAAGCTTTTATGAAACTTGTTTGGCACTTATCTCCCTGGGGGAAGCACAAAAAGGAAGTGAAAATAAAAGCAAGTAAAGATGCCATTCAGTAGTAAAAAAGTACTCCAATGAGTTGTTTCACTGTAAAATTATTAAGTCAAATGTATACTACAGCAACTAGCTTCATTAATTGTGAGTGTAAATTGCAATTACTTTGTGCAATAATTTTTTTGTTAATGATTTTACAAGAGGCATCGGTTTAGCAATAAAGTTGTTCTTTAAACTGGAAGTGTTGCTCTTGTTTTTACATTTGCAAGAGGAAATGTTGGAAATGTCATTATGCACCAAAAAAGGGAACGTTTCCATATTCGGAAATGTATTTCATACTTATGTGGAATAGACATATGCCCCATGGACAGCATGAGTTTGTAAGACTGACCCAGCAGCACATCAGCATATTTATCCTGAACAATGTGAAAGTTGCATGGAGTATTACACTAAATCAGCACCTCATTAGTTAGTTATGTTTTATAAAATTACTTTTGCCTTGTTTAGCTATTGATGACTCAGATGTGTAGCAGTATTTTATAAGAGGAAATGTTGTCATTTGGTTCACGGCAGCCAAAAAACATTGCATTATTTCGAAATCTAGGTCATTATCTCTAGTATAGACCCTTCTTTTCATACATGTTTCAACACGTTTCGAGTAAAGCCTCCATCTATGTAAATGTGGACTGGTACAAACTGACCCGATAACTTGCTCATGAAGATTCTATCTCACACTAGTCATGTAACACACTGCTTATTTCCTAACCCTTATCTTAATTTCCTCTGTTTTATTGTAGAGCAAATTTGCTAAAGCTCTGTATGACAACACTGCCGAATGCGCAGATGAACTGGCCTTCAGAAGAGGAGACATCATCACGGTGATGGAACAAAATGTGGCCGGCACTAGTGGATGGTGGATGTGCTCTCTGCACGGACGGAACGGCCTGGCCCCTGCAAACAGACTGCAGCTCTTACCACAAGCTGGAACAACTGCAGGCTACGCAAGCCACGTCACCCAAAAACTCAAATGCACTAATGCTAAAACTGATGACAACGTGCAAACCATCTACCAGATCCCGAGTGTGCCTCGACTGTCCACCAGCCCAGCTTACGAACGCATGGACATGATATATAAGGTTCCTTCTACTCCTATAACAGCTTCAAAAAGTCCATCAGCACTTAGGCACAGCACAGACGGACCTGAGGGAAACAAGGTACAACATGTTTTGTCTACAGATATTGTTCTGTGTTCATGTACAACCTGCTTTTCATAGTCAAATATGAGTTTTACGTTATTTATAAATCATCACATTTTGGAAGCAAGGTTGTAGAAAAGAGAAGGAAGAATGTAGTTGTTGGTCAGTGTATCCCTCCATGGTCAAAGCTGGATCATGTCCTTAGGAAGTGCTAACCCTCCTGATTACAGATGTAGACTTTTGCAGAAATGCAATGCTGTGAAACCCCTGCTGTCAAAAGAGCTTACAGATGGGGACCAGGGGCCCCTCCATGGGGACAGGCATGCAGTACAGGAGTTTTATGGGCCTGTAAAAAACAAACAGACACAGACTTCAGACACTTTTAACTGCAAACAGCAACCAAATCCGCCAGGGATTCCAGAAAGACACAAGTGCCTGTACGGGTGCCTGTACGGCAGAAAGCGGAGGGGTAGTGTGTACCCATATGTTTACCATTCCCTCTCCTGCTCCAGGGGAGTCCCACTTCCTTCTGCAGTAGCCACCTAATATTCAACGAACAGCATGTTTTCTATTATAGAACTATGTTAATTGGCAAAGTGCATGAGTAATTGGGGTTTTTAGGCATTCTCAACAGGCTTCAGAGCAAAAACTGTCCCCATAAATATGTTGATGCAGAGGTCAGTGAGATAGATGCTGCTTTGATCAAAGCAGTGCAAGTGTTTCCAGTCAACCTCAATATTACAGCCTGTTTGTCTTGTCTGCAGTCTTCATTCAACACGATGCCCAGTCCAAAAGCAGAAGTTTACGATGTCCCAATCCAAGCAAGACAAACTTCTCCTTTCACTGTGAGCTGCTGAACACATCCATTAAAAAAATTATCATAAGTAGTGCCTTATTTATCTGATATGCAGTATTCACTGTTACTGTGATTTTCTTGGCAGGCATCAACAACTCCAAGACACATGCCACGGAAACACTCGCTGATTCCAAATTCAGAGATGGAGAAGATATTCAACTCACCAGAGGGTTTAAGGTGCAGCAGTCCAACAGATTGTTATGTAAGTGTCTGAGCCTGTGATATACTCACCTTAAAATGCAGTCTTTCATTCAACACTGTTTACACATTGTTTAGCTATGTTGAGAGTTTAGTATATACTCGATGAAAAGCTACAACAACACACACAACATGCTTTATGCCTTAGATGATCTGAGAGCCACTTAATTCGAAGCGTACTGAGGCATTTACTTCCCACTAGATAGAAATGATTGTCTGCTTCAGTTGTGAAGATGCCTCTTTCTGCAAGTAATGCTGACCTTGTTCTTGAGCACAGGTGTACGCAGTTCCACCATCTTTGGCTCAGGATCCGAACTATGACATCCCTGTTCCCTCAGCCACAGAAACCCAACAGAGAAGAATCAATGGCTACAGCACCCTTCCCAACCCGCAAAAGTCTGAGTGGATCTATGATGTGCCAGTAGGTCCAGAAAAACTAAATCCACCCCAAGATTCCGACACCTTGCCCTCCAGAGCTGTTTGTAGGCAACTCTATGACACACTTCCAGCATGTTCTTGGCCCATTCAAAAAAGCAGTCCAATTTCCTCAGTTTATGATATACCAAAACACAGTTTCGTTGAACACCCACAGTTCTGTGCACCCAAAGAGCTACAAGGGATCCCAATTTATGACAAGCCTCCATGTAAGATGCTTACAGAGGAGCCCATATATGTTGTTCCACCCCAAGAGGAGCCACTCTCTCAAGTTCTTAGTGATCACCATAGTGATCACATACCCCTAGAGTGCAGGGTTGATCCAAAAAATGCTCACGAACTCAAAAGGGTGCGTCTGCAGCGAATGAGAAACTTTCTGGCCGTTACATCTTTTCATAACCTTCCAGGAACTGAGGAGTCACTGGCGCAGGAGGACAAAGAGAGATGTAGAATCCTGCGTCTTACACCAGCAGAAAGTCAAAGAATCAGCACCGCATCCAGCTCATCTACCAGTTCCTGTGACTCTCTGGCTCTGAGTTCGTCCTCTCCCGAACCTCTCCGAGAGGTGACCCTGAGCCAAGATGAGGCCTGTCGCAGACTTCTGGACCTGCAGGACTCTGTTGTCAAGGCTGTGCCTCAGCTCATGGAATTTGTCAGCAGTCATTGGAGGAGGAAGGAACATTTGGAGAAACATCTAAAGGAGATCAAAGATGCAGCAGAGGGGATTGTGTGTTCTCTGACAGGCTTCCTAAACTTTACCCTGGACATTAAGGGTAATGCTTATCATCTGACCGATGCCAACCTTCAGACAAGACTTTATAAACAGCTGTCCATCGTAGAAGACTCTGGTGTGATCCTCCAACAAACAATGGGTGCTCTGACCATGGCTGGCTGGTCACTTAGCACGCTGTGCCAGGACCCAGAGCAGGCCCAGACACCTGATCAACTGGACCGCTTTGTTATGGTGGCACGCACTGTTCCAGAGGACATCAAGCGCCTGGTGTCCATCATCAATGCCAACGGCAAACTTCTGTTCAGATCCGCTCAGAAAGATCCAGATCCTATCAACACTACAGGCCTGCCAGAAACAAAGAAAAGTCCAAACAGGAGTGAACAGGGGGAGGACTCATTGGAGGACGACAATGACTATGTAGAGCTACAGGTAAAAGCTTTTGATCATCCTCATTATTATTTCCTTACTAAGCTTACTAAGGCAACTGAATGAGGTTTTCATTGAGAAATGTGTTTGCTTTCTCAGAAGGAAACTGAACAGCTACCAAAAAAAGTACAGAGGGCCCCAAAAGAAACTGCTAAGCCAGCCTCTAATAAGGCACAGGTGAGTTCCTCCAATGAATACAATAGCTTTGAACTTGTGCAAAGGGCATGACAAAAACAAAAGCACTTTTGCCTGTTAGATAACTGAAATTTGAGGCTTATATTTTTCCTCACAATTACTGTGGTCTAACATGTGGCCATCTTGTCCTTCTTTGATCCATTTTCCCACTGCTCAGGCTGATAACAAGCGTAATTCTTCAGAGTCCAGCAATGGCACAAAAGCTCAAATGTCTTTCTCATCGGAGCACTGCCGACTTTACTTTGGTGCTCTTCAGAAGGCTATCGGGGGATTTGTGAGCAGTCTTCAGGACGGTCAGCCCCCCGAGAAATTCATCTCTCAAAGTAAGCTGGTTATCATGGTAGGACAAAGACTGGTAGACACTCTGTGCAGGGAGGCACAGCGTGAAGGGTCCAACCAGAGCCTACTGTGTAAAAGCAGCCACCTGTGTGCTCTCCTGAAGCAGCTGGCAGTGGCCACAAAGAAAGCAGCGCTGTACTTCCCAGATAAGCAAGCTCTGCACGAGGCTCAGGAGTTTGCAAAAGAACTCGCCCAAAGAGCACAGCACTTTCGGATGTCACTCGACAACTGAGAGGAAAGGACCCTGGTTTATCCATCATTAACTCCATACTGTACATTTTTGTTCATAAATGTTATATTCAGCCGCCTTGAAACCTTATCAGACAAAAAGGTCATCGCTTTTATATGAACATTCTTATTATAATAACCACAAGTATTGGTAAAAATGCTAATGATGTGGGAGAAGACGCATTTAAACATGAAGCTGTATTTGTACTAGAAGTAAATACTTAATAATATGCCGTGGAGCTACAAAATAAATTGCACATTTATGATACTGTATTCAAGCCTATTTTAAATGGTACTGTAATATAAAGGAATTTGTTTATATAACTATTTTATATTTTTGAATGTTGTTTGCTATGTGATGTTTTATGGATTTTATCACTTCATATAATCACCTAGGTAGTGGTTGAACATAGTCTACTTTTTGTGAATATCTATGTAAATATTATAAAAATGTGTTATGCATTCCCAAACTTTTCTTGGCAAAACACTGAGGACATCACATTATCATTTTTTGCCATTGATTTTTTATTGATATTAAATTTAAAAAATCAAAAACAACTTGTTTTATTTATTCATTGAAAATGTAATAGTAAAAAAATGACAGGCTAGTTAACAAATAGAGGGCACTGGGATCCTATCACATGAACTCCCTTACAAATTTGTGGAAGCAAGTTCATAGATCTCCACTATGAGCAAAAAAGCAAGTGATGCATAGCGCACCGGGGGCGCTTAACCACTGTGCTGCCCACAGGATACCAGCTCTATGTAAAGCTATGACTTTTAGACCGCTAGTACAATGGAAAGTTACATGAAGTTACTAGCCTGAAAAGCACCTCATTACAAGTTTCTCGTAATTATTTACTCAAGTTCAAGTACTAAATACATAGATTTAATATAGGTAAAATGCCTTAAGCCTAATCATGTTTAGCAATACAAGTATGCACTTTTATTAGCTGCTAAGAAAACAAACCACGCTGAGCTTATCATAAGAAAATATGAGTTAAGAAAAAAAGAAGCATGGCATCACTTCCAGCTAGCAGTGAACCAGCACTGATAATTACAATGATAGTGTTTTTGCACTAGTAATACTAAATACTAGAGTTATACTTTAATTTAGATTTTGATTACTTTGGCTGTTTAACACTAACTGCTAGCCTACAAAAAAATTTAGATTAAAACAATACTAACACTAACTGTGATAATAATATTTCAGAATCCAATGGGGGAAATGAAAGGCAAAGGGCAGAGAAGCAGCAGAGACGTAAGGAAAAAAGAATAGGTCAGAACAGAAACAAGAGAAATGATTAAACTAGTGGAGTAAGAATAGGATGAAGGGTTCAGTATTGGAATATAAGGAGCAGGTGGATGCCAGACATACTCAACTTTGCCAGGCCAAAAAGCATCCTGGATCAGAGGGTCAAGAATCAGGTGTGAGGCTGCAAGCGTGTTTTAGGTTGCACACCAGTCCAGTCTAAAGAGAGAGGCTGAGCTGGCCAAACTGATCAAAAGCTGTTCCAAGTGAGGTTTCCCACTCAGAAGAAAAGATTCCTCTTTTAATTTTAACTTCACACAACATTTTAAATTTTGTTGCTTTTTAAAAATATCATTATGGTGCTATTAGTTCAAAAACTGAATGTGTTTTAAGTGTCCCATTTTACCAGTAGAAGGTGTCCGAGTGTGCATTGACACGTGTTTGAGAAGCGTCATCCAACCTGTGTTTTACTACTCTCTCTCTTTACTTCTATAAAGTATAGTAGAGCTATTAGCTGTAAATACTAGCTAATATATACAAGTACACATCTCAAATACAAACAGAATGGTGCAGACAAGTGTCTTCTAGAAGATCTGTATTTACGTCAATTCTCTATTATTAGTATAGTAACTACACTTTAATTAGATGGAACAGAGTACACTTCCAATACGTTTATCATAGGTGCTGTAAGTGGAGTATTTAGTGCCTTAACTTTGTGGCAGTCCAACAACGCACTGAAGCTTTACGTGTCTTTGTGCCACAATGTGAAATAACAACTATCGCACTATGAATCTAGTAAATCGAAGAAGACAGCAGAAGACACTGATGGCAACAATGACTCAAGTCAACGACAGTTCCTAACTGTCTACTGCCCTCTAGCAGTACTGAACTGACGTTACTGCATGTTCCACTCCGGGATAGAGATTTGTCCCAGCTGGGTTCGTGGTCACGTCTCTGAATAATTCTTCTCCAGTTACTCAGTTTGGCTGGACAGAAAGACTCTATGGTAGAGAAAGACTCTACGCTATGGTGGCTCTGATCTTCTTCCATTGCACAGTTATTAGACATAGTTTTCTTTATAGTATAGTTTTCTTAACAGTTTACTTCATAGAGCAGATAGTCTCTCCATTAATAAAAGGTATTGACAGATTAAAAGCAATAATTTTTATCTGGTGCCTCAAACATTATCTAAGCAATAAAGAGCGGAAAATCATACAGCTGTCAGGTGAACATCTGGAGTGCAACAGTGTGAAAACACTAAAGACTTTATTACAGACACATCATACACTACACATGCACAATAAAAGTTATGAATATACACCATATAAAAATAAATAACTACTTTAAATAATTATAATTTAGAACTGCTTAAAGAGTAGTGCCTCGTGCAGACACAAACACTATTTGGACCTCTATAATGTTTTCAAAGTAATCTTCTCAAAGCATCGTTATTTGCCACCTGCAGTCTCTGAATGCTGACACAGGTGAACTACTGTAACACAGAGAGGAATGCTTCAATTCATATTTTAACCTATAACATAATCAACTTCATATTGTACTGAATTGTAGTTACAAACCTCCCAAAATGGAAATGTTGTGTACAGAAGCATGGTAGTTCACATGGTGTTAAATGTGACAGCAGTACTCTTATTAAGAGAACTGTCAGTGATCAGATTTCTGAAAATCTGATTCTGCTCATTTCTATTTTTTTCTGGCTGTGGTGAAGTTATATGTAGAATTTTAGCTCTGTTGTTTGGTTGCAAATTTACATGAAACTGTTCTCACCACATGAGATGGTGAGCGTAAAGCTGGCTCTGGGGTTGGTTTTCAACATATCTGGGCACTCTGAAGCTATAAGGAATACACGGAATACACTTTGACCTCACCACAAACCAGGAAACGGAAGCCTCAAACCCAAAGATACAAAGTGGTCAAGATAAGTCACATCACACCAATCTTTAAAACTCCGAGTTATGCTAGTCATGTGAGCTAATCTAACCTGCACGCTAACGGGTTACAGAAACTGAATCACCCAGGCCAAAACTTAAGAAAAGCTTTCCAGAGTGTAGCACTTTTAGCTACATGTTTGTGCTGCTTGCTAATGTGTACACAGACATTTGCAGTGTTTAGCTAGTTAAGTAGCTACGGTTATCTGCAGGATTCCGTTATACAGATTGAATAGAGACAAAACCTGCTAAAACATATTTACCAAAACTATTATTTGTCAACCAACTTGGGACTGTTTTAGGAAGGTTTTGACATTACGTGCCAGATATTTGGCGAAAACCTACGTAGGCGGTTGTGAACTGTCTTGATTTTGTCGTACGTGCCCGTACGTCACGTCGTCACGTGCTGCCTCCTCGCTCCCTCTCACGCCGCACGGACTCACAACCTCAGACATGGCTCTGTGAAGCGACACATGGCAGCTGGCAGCCATGAACCTGCAAACAACTCACCAAAAACCTGTCATGTCCAAATAGCAACCGTATTAAGTTTTTTCTCGAAATTATTCCAACTCCTACAATATCTACCGGCCGGTTGTCAGTCACAGTCGGGGCACAGCCGCACGTCAACCTCCACCGGTTTAATTTTCTCTGGTATTTTCATTCTTTACGGTCAACTTGTGACTTTCTCTCTGTAACACACAGCTCAGCATGGGTGTTCAAGGTTTCCAAGAGTACATTGAAAAGCACTGCCCCAGCGCTGTGGTGCCGGTGGAGCTCCAGAAGCTGGCCCGGGGGAGTCTGGTTGGAGGAGGACGGCAGAGACCTCCTCAGAGTCCGCTGAGGCTGCTGGTGGACGCCGAGAACTGCCTCCACAGGCTCTACGGAGGCTTCTACACGGACTGGGTCAGCGGGGGGCAGTGGAACCACATGCTGGGCTACCTGGCAGCCCTCTCTAAGGCCTGCTTCAACGGCAACATCGAGCTCTTGGTGTGCTTCAATGGCGCCCTGGAGAAAGGCCGCCTTCACGAGTGGGTCAAGCGGCAGGTGAACGAGAGGCAGACCGCCCAGCAGATCATCAGCCACGTCCAGAACAAGGGCACCCCGCCACCCAAAGTCTGGTTCCTTCCTCCCGTGTGCATGGCCCACTGCATCCGACTGGCGCTCCTCAGGTTTCGCGTCGGGGTGAGTGGAAACCCAGCCTGAATGCCTGCTGAGCAGAGCCGGCAGACATTAGCAGGCTCTGTGCTTAGCCTAGCCTCCCACCATGTCATCACTGCCAACCTGACCCATTATAAAAACTGCTGGCACACTTGACCATTGGTGCCTCAGTGTGCTGTGCTGCCACTGGGCTGCTGTTTAGTACTTATGTCAATGATCAACATAATGGGGTTTGATCAGTAGTAAAAGCCCAGATGCTTGTCTAGTGCCAACAGAGCAAAGCTGAGGGCCTGACAGCAGAGAGCAGAGCAGGAACACAGACACTGATTTGATGGTTTTTAGACTGTTGGTCAGACTAAACATCGTCTTTAGCTCTGAGGCGTCGTTATGGTATATTATATATACACTTCATAGAGCAGTTTGTCTCTTCATTAATAAAAGGTATTGACAGATGAATAGCAATAATTGTTATCTGCTGTTTCAAACATTATCTAAGCAACACAGGGCTGAAAATCATACAGCTGTCAGGTGAACATCTGGACTGTAACAGTGTGAAAACACTAAAGACTTTATTACAGACACATCATACAAAACAAACAAAAAAACACCACCATAGATGCACAATAAAAGTTATGAATATACATATAAAAAGAAATAACTGCTATAAATAATTATAACAGTGTGTGTGTGTGTGTGTATATATATATATATATATACACACACACAACACAATGTTAAGTTATATATAAGTATGTGTATATATATATTTATTTAAGTTTGTCTGCAGCGTACAGATTTGTACAATAGGCTGAACAGAGATTTTCACAGCATCAGAACACAAACCAAAACCTGGATACAAGAGTGTTTGTGTGCTCATGTATACATCTTGCAGCACTGCCTGTAGCTGTCGTTTTAGAAGTAACAAAATGCCCAAGATATTTTTACTTTGATACAAACCTCAAGATGCATTTTCAGTTTGCAGGTGCTTTTCTTCTCAAATATGCAACAGAAATCTTTAATCTGCTAGACTGAAATTAGAATCCCCACAGTGTGTTCATATGGTTAAAACATTTCCTGCAAATATAGTTTCTCCAGTCACTGGGCTGTTTATGTTAAGGCAGTGTTTACAGTGTTCTGATCAGTTCCATATAGTTTGTTGTACAGTTTGAAACAAAGGGAAACCAGACCGGGATCAGGATCTGCTCCTGAGCTGAGGTTTTAAGAGAGAGAAAACTGGTTTGATGCATCCCAAGCACAAAAGATCATTTAACCTTGCTGTTGTTAAATACTGCATTACGATGACATGTAACATGGTAAATAAATTCTATTTGAGGTTTATTTAGTCATATTCTTGTCTTGGCCGCTCCTCAGGTTGTCCAGAGCATTGAGGACCACCACTTGGAAGTCATAGCTTTGTGCCGGGAGAACGGCTTCCACGGCCTGGTGGCTTACGACTCGGACTACGCTCTGTGCAACATCCCGTACTACTTCAGTGCCCATGCCCTCAAACTGAGCCGCAACGGCAAAAGCCTCACCACCAACCAGTACCTGATACATGAAGTGGCACGGCAGCTTGATCTCAACCCAAATCGTTTTGTCATCTTCGCATCACTTTTAGGTTGGAGCGACTCTGCTGGACACATCGTAAATGGAAGACAAACTTCTGATGAGGCCAATTAACACAACTTCACTTGAACGTGTTTTACAGGAAATCACATACTGCCTGATGAAGACTTGGCTGCCTTTCACTGGAGCTTACTTGGTCCAGAGCATCCATTAGCATCTTTGAAGGTAAGCATTTGCTTTTGTTTTATTTATAAACATTTTTTTAATCACCAAAAATGAAGCTAATCATTAAGAAGCAGAACAGAATATAGCAAATAAGACTCAACAGTTTGCAGCTGAAATGACTAAATGATTCTGTTTCACTTTTGTTTTAATTCGGTAACCACGAGAAAGTGTTTCTTTACTGTTACCACTTTTTTAATTGCTTCAGGATTTAATGTGACGTGTTTATCTTGATCACCGCTATTTAATTACACATTTAAACCAGCACTGATTGATGCACACACAGCTGTACTGGACGGTTGTTTTCTTTTCATAGTTTGGGTCAGACTGAAATAGTCCTCTATTTGCAGTCATTCAGTTCTTGACAACTAGTTGTCTTCTTCCAGTCTTTTTGAAGAACCACCCACAAATCGGATTGGCTTGATGGCTACTTCTGTCAAGCTGCTTCCACAACAGCTCAGTAGTGTTGAGATCTGGTGACTGTGATGCCCACTCTATTATAGACAAAATATCAGCTGACTGCACCTTCCATAAATAGTTCTTATATAGTTCGGAGTTGTGCTTCGTCCTGTCATTGGCTACAAAGTGCAGTCCACAGGATGTGACATGGTGTTGCAAAATAGAGTGATAGCCTTCCTTCTTCAAGATGTCTCTTACCATGTGAAACCTCCACTTTACCACAACCAAATCAGCCCAGACCATCACATTGCCTCCACTGTGTTTAACCCCTCTCATGAATGTTCTTTGCAGACTTAGATTTGTCACTTTTTCCAATCTTCCTCTGTCCAGTGACTGCGTTCTTTTGCCCATCTTATTTTTTTCTTCTTATTGGCCTGGCATCTTCAGTTTTTTGGAATAGCTGTTAATTGTCAGAGCAAGCACAGACAAGTTTCCAGTTTTAATTAAACCCACAATGGTCAATGGTTAAAAAAAAGTTGTATTGATTCTGTTTATGTGGTAACAAAATAGCAAAAGGGCTTTTTAATGACCGGTTAAGTCTTTGTTTGCAGATGTTGTATATTTATGCATTAAAAAAAAACAAATGCATTAAAAAAGCAAATCCCTCAAGGTATAATAGTCATTTACAGTGCCTACACTGTTTTCCTCAGGTGCGTGCCCACCAGCTTGTGCTCCCTCCCTGTGACGTGGTGATCAAGGCTGCGGCTGACTATGTCCGCAACATCCCAGACATCACCGACCTGGAGGCGATCGCTAACGACATCTTCAAGCATTCACAGGTAGGGAAGAGTAGAGCTGCACATGTACATTGGCTCTTTAATAATCCTGAGATTGTTTTGGTCACATATTTGGAAAGTATGTATTAGACTGGTTGTGTATGGTACTTTATTTATTTCAGCTGACCCATTCTCTGATAAAGAAGCTTTGTGTTTTTAAATAGGTTTCCTCGTACGTATGTTGCAAGAATATGTCCACAAGTTATAATGCACTTAATGAATGTAGCGATCAGCTAGTAAAACAGCCCTGAGCCTGCAGACTGATAATACATGACTGTTCTAGCATAAGTGAGCTGTGGTGCACATCACTGTTTGTTGGGTAATTACTAAATTAATTCCTAAAATAATGAAATCCTGCTCTGTAGTTACACATGTTCAGAAGATGTTATAATAAGTAAATTAAGGCAGCATTATAAGAGTAATTTTGAAATTTAGATGCCAGACATTTTGTCCTGGTGCATCTAAAATCAACTAAGATAATGTTTAGAAGATAACCCAGGATTTAGATATAGCAATGATGCTTACTTTACCTAGAGGCTTAATAATGTTCATAATAAATCACATATAAATGTTACACACTGCAATAGCAGTTCTTCTTTTATTTATTTATATTTCTACGTGCTATTTATTTGCGCTTTGTTTCTTCAACCATTCTGGTTTTAGAGTCACAAATCTTAAAATGTATTGTAAAACGGAAAAATGGATTACCACAGACTGAATGGAAACATATTGAGTCATCTGAAAAGACAGTCTAATAATATTGCTTTACACCAGACTCATTTCCTGTTTCCATTAGAATTTTGTAACCACCTAAAATGTCTGTTTTTTGTCTTTTATAGACAAATACTGAACTCGCTGTTTGCTTATGTACAGAATAACTCATGTCATGCTTCTCTTTTAGTCGTGCACCGAGGACAAAGTCCTCCGCTTCAAGAAAGCAGTGGAGTACTACTCACTGGCCAGCAAACCTCTTTACTTCCCTCCACAGTTAGGTGGGTTTCTGCTTATCTATATATTTGCTGTATACTGTTGGAGTTTCATTAGCAGCACTGTGTCTGGAAGTCTGAACTGTGTTCTGGGTACGTGTAGTAGTTGCAATTTCCATGGCCAATTCCAATTTTTATTTTTTAAAAGTCTGACCTCCTGATTCTTATTTTATTCTTTCTGAGAACTATAATTGTCGACATACTCACTTTTTAAAAAAAGTAAATGGTTGAAAATGACTCCAGTAAACTGGAAAGTTTAACTTGTCCAGTTCTAGTGGTAATGGCCAGTAAAGAACTTCCATATCAACGACATATGTGACCCACAATGATTTTAATTTTTGGAGCAAGTGGGTGCTTTGAGTGGATTGGAGTGTGATGCGATTTGAGTTGAGAGCTGAGCGAAGCAGGCAAACAGATTTGTGAGGGAGGGAAGCAGAAATGCTCACTTCTGCTCTACTTACACAGGGGTTCCCAACTTTGGTCCTCAAGGCCCACTGTCCTGCTTGTTTTATCCCTGACCCTGAGTTTGTACCACAAGAATTCACAGCTCCAACAAAGATGACAAACCACCCTAATCCAGAGGCAGCAAAGCAGGCCCAGATCATGATACTGCCACCATAGATGTTTCATAGATGGAATAAGGCTCTTGTGTTGGAATATAGAATTTGGTCGTCACCAAGCATAACGCTTTTCATTCAAGCCCAAAAGTTCACATTAATTATCCCAATAGTTTTCTGGTGTATCCACATGAGCTGGAACTAACTGTACGTGAACACTACTGTTGTTCAATGTTTTTGTGATGGTGCACTCATGAGCACTGAGAGTAGGACAGGCCCTTAGGCTGGGAATATACCTGTTGTTTACTACTCAGTGTTCATTTGATGCTTTATTTGTGCACCAAATGAATGTAACACATATGCACGATGCCATCCTGTGTCAATCCGGCGGGGGCATTCAGTTCTCAGGGCTCTTAGTTTCCGCTTTGTTGGTTGAAAATTCCTTGAGACAATAAAAGTGGTGTTGACAGTTCACCATTTGTACACAATTGACTGGAGCCCACATCCTTTTGTAACTCTTTCCAGCCAATTTTAATTATATTTCGGCAGGAGTGTAAAAAATTCTAAAGGGTTTCACAAGATTTCCACAAGTGCCTCTGCAAATGACCCAGACAGCTTAAGCTCAAGTAAAGCTCAATATTGATAATTCTTGGTTCATCACTATAAGGGTTGTTGCACACTGTCACTTTGTTTTCATAAAAAAATCCCAAATACATAGAAACCAGTACAAGATCTTTGTGTTAACTACAGCCCTGTGCATCAGGCTCAGCCTCTCCATATGCTGAAGATATTGATGTGTGATGATGTGTGTCTGTTTCACAGTCAGACCAAAGCACGTAGGTGTGCCTGCTGCAGTGCCATCTCCAAAAATACTCAACATTCCACAGGTGCTGCTGCCTGTAAAGCCTGGGGTAAGAATGTCAAGTAGACTGAAGACAACGGTCAAGTACTGAAGGTGGCTCAGCTTCATGGGAATGACAGCAACAATGTTTTCATCTTTGTCTTTAGGTCCAGCCCTCACACCCAGAGCCTGTGGCGGAGCACAGCCTGGCCCAGGACACAGAAGAGAAAGGCCTGCCGGAGCAAAACAGCTTCAGCGACATTCCTCACGAAGGGAAGCACACACCTCTATACGAGAGGTCCTCACCCATCAACCCAGGCCTGGTTGGCAGCCCCAACCACACTGAGGCTGCTTTCTTCCACGCCTCCTCCACATCCTCCTCCTCTGAGAATGACGAGAGCTCAGGCTCAACTGCCAAGTGAGTTCAGCACAAGCAGTTCTCTCTGTTACTGTCTCCATTCATGGAGTAGCCTCTTTCTGTTCGCACACTTCTAAAGTGGACATTTCCAGCAACCCTTAGTCTACAATTGGCTACACATGGTGGTTGCTTTTTCCTAAACAAATAAGTTTTGTCCCTCAATTTTATCTTAGTAATGTATGTGTTACAAATCTTTCCTCACAGTGAGCAGAGTGAGCAGCTTATAGCAGGAGTCACCAAGGCCCCTCAGACAGCAGTACAGGAAGATCTGCTGTTGCAGTGACTTCAGTGCTTCATCACTGTGTTTATACTCTACAACAAAGCCAAAGCATTAGGAATGAGTGTTCAGTCATCAACCCAAGGCAGCTGTAATTAGCTTTTTATTGGGCAGATGACAATGTAGCATAATGTTTCTACAACAATTGTCAGACCAGTATTTCAGTTGTCAAAGAGATACGTTCAAAACTTGTCAGTCAACTTGTTGTTTGTACCACAAATTTGCATATGTTGGCATGTTTATGAAAGATTGTTATCATGGTAAACATTATCTGCTGGTAGGCGTGTTGCCATTCTCTTGATTTTATTTTTTATTTTTTTGAGCCATGGTTCGTACTTCAGCTTTTGTGTATTTTTTTTGTTGTTGTTGTTGTTTTTTTGGGATTTCAGAATATGGATTATCAGAATATGGATGATCTACACTCTGTTTTGTCCCTGAAGACCTTAAAGCAAGATTTGACTTCACTCTGTTCTGTGAACGCACCAGAGCAGCAGTTGATAGACAGCACAGACTACAGCAGACACTGTGTTACTTTTTTTTTTTTTTCTGAAGTGTGCGCACAAAGGCGTCTGGGTTAGTGAAACATTACACACATGAATTGAATTAGGTTTTCATGCCTGGTGAGACTCTGTCTGAACAAAGCCTAATAATACAGCTCACAGAGTTGCTCTATAAGCTACACTCATACCAGGCAAAGCTGTAGTCTCAGTGTAGGCCTGAAATGGTTGCAGTATAGTGTCTATGTGGTTTTTGTCAGGGCTGTTGTTGCTCACACACTTTTCACAGCAGTATATTTTATGTATTCAAGGGATTCCACAAAAGTTTCCCAATCTTGAAGCAGGCTGACAATAAGAGCAAACTTTAAATCTTTAAATTGAATCTTTTCCTAGCTGCTACACAGATACGCGGCCACAAAGTGTAAATATAGGATGCTGAACGCAGCTCTGGAGTTCCCCACACCGGCGCATATTCCCAGTTACTCTGTGGATTCTGTTTGATAAAAATTTCAGGAAATGTCTACAAACAATTATTTTGCATTGCTCTAGATATAAAGAGCTGTACAAGTTGTTGTACGTCTTAACATCTGTTTGGAGTCAAAAGGGTCATTAGTTGTTTCACAGCCAAAGTTACAGAATATTACTATGTTTTGAAGATGGATTTGTCTTATGTGATCACAAAGAATTGTGATGGAGATTTGTCATCTAACTGAAGAAAGGACAGTAACAGGATAACTGATTATTCAGATAATCACTGCCGTCCCACATCTATGTATAGAGACATTCTACTAATTTTTTATTTCTTTGCTTGTGTTTGAAGATACATGGTGCTTGTTTATGTTTTTACTGCTATGGAATTCATATGTACTGACTTGTTTATATATTTTTTTAGTCATGTTAGTGATGATAAAGGAGGATGGGAGAAAAATGGACATGCTCCTCACTCTGAAAAAGAAGAGCAATCAAAGGTGAGTTTAACATCAGGAATATCACATATTGGACCTGATGGCAAGCGTCACCAACTAACAAAAGCAAACATGTCGTCTGTCCTCAGGATGACTCTGCTGTGAGCCCAGGTGCACAAGCTGAAGGTCTCCACAGCATCAACGCCCAGATCCCCTCGCTGCTCTCCATGCCCACTAGGAACCACATGGACATCACCATCCCTCCTCTCCCTGCCGTCGCCCTTGAGGTCCTGCGGGTGGCTGAGCACAGACACAAGAAGGGCCTTATGTACCCATACATCTACCACGTTCTCACCAAGGTTAGAGGGTCTGGTTCTCACACACATACCCCGTATTTGTGAGTAGAATATGGAGAATCTGTTGTGAGCTGTTTGTGTCATTGTGCACCATTTATGGTAAAGAGCTTCATCTGTATGTTTTGTGGATAAATACTGAAGACATTACAGCTATGAAACAGCAGTCGAGTAGATTCCTCAAGTAGTCATGTTTTTGTTTGATAACAACTTGGCACTGTCTCAACCAACTTCATGAGGTTACACCAATGCATCTGCACTTGTTGGTTGCTTTTCCTTCGCTCTCACTGTGGTCCGGCTTATCCCAAACCATCTCAGTTGGTTTTTGTTAGGCTGGAGGCCCTTTTGATCTGAGGCCCTTATAGCACCTGCATTGGCCAGCTGATAAAACAAATGATGCTCCTACTAATGATGCCAGATTAGGTGGTGTGACACAGTGATATGATACGTGCCACAGTACAGAAGTTACAATTCAACATGTTGCGATATATCTCAATATTGCAAACAAGGCGATATATTGTGATTTAAATCTAACTTCAGAAAAAAAATGTGATGGAACAAAAGGGAATTCACCACCTCATGCAATACGACTTAGTGTTTTATGTTTATGCAGTCACAACATCTATTTAGTGTAAAAAATGCAAATGCAGTACAGTATTTTTGAGAATTGAAAACATAATATTGTGATATTGAATATTTTTGATATTTTATTACCTCTGCCAGCCATATTGATTAGCACCTTCACATCATCACACCTCCTCTTCCATGGCTGACAGTGGGAATCACACATGCAGATACCATCAGTTCATCTTCTCTGAGTCACACAAAGACGTGGAAGCAGGAACCATACATCTCAAATTTAGGATCCTCAAACTAAACTCAGGTTTTGCACAGGTTAAATGTCCATTTCTTGGCTCTAAATTTCTCCCTCAGCAGTGGTTGCTTTGCAGCAGTTCAGCCATCACCATTATCAGAATTTAACACAGTCTCTAACACAGGTTTCAGACATGCACTGGAACTTGTCTAGACATTACATGCAGGAACTGTATGTGAGAACACAAATGTCTGAGTCAGTTGGCCTGGACATTAAACTGACATTTCCCTTCCTGCTGCATAGTACAAGTCAGTATAATGTGCAAATACAGCAGGTAATTCACCGCAAGTTAGAATGGGAGTTCCCTTCAGTTGAGCTGCTCAGCAGAGCACCAGAAAGTATGGAAAATATCTGACACAGTCAGTGTCCTGTCAGATGCACTACATGTAGGAAACAGATAGGCTGCACATTGTCTGGACCTGATTGAAGTTCACATGTGAAATGTTTAAGAAAGTCAAGCAGTTAACTTTAGATGAGGCGCTCTTGTTTACTGAAAACCATTCCAGGTGAATGAAGCTGCTTTTGTGATGTGTGATATGTATTGTCTAAGATAATATCTTCATCGTTGTTTTAACGATGTGCCGGCTGACATTATGGAGTATGTCCTCACTCAAAAAAAAACCCCACCAACGTTAGCCAGCAGCCCTAGCATTAGGGACTACAGAAGCACCACCAGTTGCATCACCCTGTCTCTAGGTAGCAATGAATTACTTACTAGTAAGACTGAGAAAATACAATGTAGGACTTTGTGCGAAATATCATCTACATATCTTTATCATCAAAATCCTAAAAAAATATTATTTAAATATTATTTTGTGCCAATATTCCACACCCCTAAGCTGGTATTGCTAATAATGTGTACAGTTGTCATCAAGGCACACATAGCTACTTATCTAAAGTATGAAACATGTTTTGCTTTAATTCTGTTTTGCTTACTACATGTGTGTGATATACTTTGGAAAAAGTATAAAATCAAATGAGAAGTTGTTTCCAGACTTGGAAATGCAACTATAGGTAACAGTTTGTCTTTGCAGGGTGAGATTAAACTATCAGTCACCATTGAAGATGAAGCTAACAAAGACCTGCCTTCAGCAGTGCAGCTGTTTCGGCCTATCCGTCAGTATGTTTACGGAGTGCTGTTCAGCCTGGCAGAAGCCAGGAAGAAGGCACAGAGAATTGCCATGAGGAAAAACTGCCTCCCTGAATGTGAGTGCTATGGTTTGCAATGCTGTTTGATTATTTGCCTGTACACACAAAGCCCCCTGTGATATCTTTAGTGTTTACCACTTTACCCCTATCTAGCACTCCAGCTGTCATAAAAGCTACAATTCTGTACCTACTTCGCTGCTCAATGTTAGTAAGATAGATTTTCTATGTGAATCCTAGGAGTGACTGTAAAATGCCTGATGAATACAACATGCATAAAATTTTTTTCCCCTCTTCCACAGACTCGCGTGTCATGGTCAAAGAGTGGGCTGCCTACAAGGGCAAGCCTCCACACACCCCAGAGCTAGTGGAGGCTCTGCCTTTTAGGGAGTGGACCTGTCCAAATTTGAAGAAGCTCTGGTTGGGGAAGGCTGTGGAGGACAAAAACCGCAGGATGAGGGCGTTCCTGGCCTGCATGCGCTCTGACACTCCAGCCATGCTGAACGTCCCCACACCCCTCTTGGTGCTCTGCTGTGTGTTGAGGTGAGCAGGCTGCTGGAGTCCAGGACAAGCTGTAGATTTACACACACAGATGCACAGTATGTAGACGTCTAGGTGGAGAGAGGCCAGAGTGAAATAACTGAAAGGGAGTGAGGATTCATTAAGGCAGTGCTGATCAGTCCCTGGTGTTTATAACACTGTTAACTTTCTGTGTTTTGCTTCAGGTTTATGTTACATTGGCCAGGAGTAAGAATTTTGCGTCGTAACGAACTTGACGCTTTCCTAGCCCAAGCACTTTCTCCTAAACTTTATGAGCCTGGCCAGCTGCAGGAACTGAAGGTGACTTTGTAGTGTTAATGAGACGAGGAGTGTCCGAGAAACGCACACAAGGCTGAACGACTGTCTGTCAAATTGCACAAGTGTTTTGTATGTACTGACATGCTCTGAATGCCAGTGATTGATGAGAATTGGCTGAGCTCTCCTGTTACGTTTCATGTTGTGTTGTTTCTCTGGACACTCCTTGTACGCTCCAGACGAAGCAACATGCTCGGACTGAGGAGAGATTTGTCCGAGCACGTTCCTGAAGACATAGCTTTGCACTTTAAGATTCATTTATAGAGCTTTGAGGCGTTCTTGTGTCGCGTGTGGATGGTTTATCATTATTAGTCGTAATAGTAGTAGTAGCTCTGTTCTCAATTGACCTTCTGTTAATGTAAACCATCCACACAAGCTTGTGTGCTTTGGTCTTTGTGGTCTGTCTGTGTGTAGCTCTGTCAGCCCGTCTGCCCTTTCCTGTGTCACAACATGTAGGTTGTGTCTGCTGGCTCTTTGTGTTGGCTGGATTAGGTCGTCCACTGCCGTACTCTGGCAGCTGCGAGTGAAAGGGCTGCTTCTGCTTGTTCTGTGCTTTGCTTCGCACTTCATTAATCTGAATGCTCTGGGGAGCTGTTAGAGCAGCATACTGTCTTTACCTTTCATTTGGACGTGTTCAAGTCTTGATGTTTGTCTTCTGCAGATTGACAACCTGGACCCTCGAGGAGTCCAGCTGGCCGCTCTGTTCATGAGCGGAGTGGACATGGCTCTGTTTGCCAACGACGCGTGCGGACAGCCTGTACCCTGGGAGCACTGCTGTCCGTGGATGTACTTTGACGGCAAGCTGCTTCAGAGTAAACTCATCAGGGCCAACAGGGAGAAGGCCCAGCTCATTGACCTCTGTGATGGTCAGGTAGCTTCGTCCACAATACCATAAGTCAGAAACACAACTATGTTGAACAAGTGTCTGAGGGGCCATACTTCAGTGAGCCCTTCATCTTAGCCTCCTACTGGCTTCTCTGTACTTAGACATTAGAGAGAATTCGCTTATTGCACACTGTCTTTTTCTGAGCCAGCAGTTCTGTTTGACTATTGCCCCTTTGTTGGACAATAATCAACTTGTAGCAGCAGTCCATTTGAACTCTGGAACAGGTATTGGTTGCAGTAATGTAAATACAGGCTTTTATTGGATCCTTTCTATAGATGGTTCCTATGTAAGTTAAGTGGAACACAACTCCTCCCACTTTTTTCTGTGCAAAAATAATGAGGGGATAAAGGGAATTAGTTATGATAATATAATATATAATAATATATTTCAACCTTCTAAATTAGCCACATTATGTGTAAATCTTCAAAAGTAGCAGCAATTTTAGTTAAAATACCCTTTTTGATTTTTTTTCCCAACAGACTCAACAGGAAAACACAAAGAGGGAATTTTATATTAAAAAGACTAACTGGGAGATACACCCTTGAGTTTCTGAAATCACACTGCTGAAGCCTTGTATCGACTGTAGATACCCATTTAAGTACATTTTTGTGTGTCTGTGTGTGTCTGTGTGTGTGTATGTGTGTGTGTGTGTGTCTGTGTGCACGCCAAACCTTATGTATGCAGTTAACAGATCACTGTTTGCGTGACTCACAAGTGCTGTCCAGCTCACTCAGTGGGAGTGGAGGCTGGTCATAATGTAAGCAGTTCATTTTTCTGTCCTCAGTCTGAACTGGTGGCAAAGGTGGAGAAGATGCGTCAGAGCATCTTGGAAGGTCTCAACCTCACTCGTCCACCTCATCCCCCTCCATTCCCTCTACCGCCACCTCCTCTTCCTCACGGGATGCCTTTCTACCCCACCGCCAGTTCCTTCTACCCTCCACCCCCCATGATGCCTCCTCAGGGGAGAGGTAGGGGGATGCCTGGTACGTAAAACCATAGGTGGTAACAGGTGATTTTGTATTTGGCCTTGTATACATTAGTCACAAATTTTAAACTACAGGCTTCTGACAGATACTTAATTTATTCAGTGTCATGAGTAGAAAATAAGTCCCCCCCTTTTTTTAAAAACATAAAAACACAATAAAATCATGATTGTTGTAGGTCTTAGTAACAGGAAATTACAACCTCAGACCAACATTAACATATAACATTTTTCACCTTATTTATTTAAAAAAATTAAGCCAAAAAGGAAAAAAAAAAACATGCAGGGGGAAAAAGTGTCCCTCGTGATTCAGCAGCAATAACTTGAACCGTTTGATTAAATTGATTTAAGATGGTTTTAACTATTCACTTATACACAGTTCTCTTAAGGTCCCTCCACAGCCCTTTAACTGTGCTAAGGACTTTGACTAGGTCATTCCAAAATTTTGGAAAAATTCCAAAATGACCCATTTTGGACCAACTTTTAGCTGTCGGACAGATGGCCTCACATTTGCCCCTAGAATACTCTAGTATAGAGAGCAGTTTGTGGCTGACTCTGACTGCAAGGTAGGAGTGTGCCGCAAAAAATGACATCTCTATATTTTTTAGGATTTTGATGATAACAAAGTAGATGATATTTAGCTACTTAAATCTATGTTTATAAAAAACCTACATTGTATAAGGGTTAGGTGGTTAATGTCGGTCGTGTTGATTTAGCCACAAGTGGACCATGGTACTGCCTGCCATCGATGCACCTGCATGACAGTTTTTTTTTTTTTTTTTTTTTTTTGGGGGGGGGGAAC
>OMLM01020842.1:19736-36103 GCA_900302695.1 Helostoma temminkii | reverse complement strand
TATTACATCCTTATACTGTCAACACACAGTTAGTGCACAGGTATGTAGTAGTGGGGACGCAGGAATCAGAAGACCAGTATCAGGTTCTGTGTGCATCTAAAGACCCACGGTACAGAAAACCACGTGTCCTACTCCATCCAAACAGAAAGCGACGCTGTTTCGACAACTTTTAAGCTCGACTCACCTTGGTTTTGGTCCCCGTGTGAGTCACAGAAGAGTTACACTTTTAAGATGCTGCTTGCAGTTATTGTGTCCAGCTGTTGTTGATCAGGAAATGGCTCAAACTCTAACTGCTTCTAAAACCACACTGGCTTGTTTTTTGCATTTCTCATTTATCCCACAGTGAATGATCAAGGCCAAGGGTGCAAATGTGTCAGCTTTGCAAACGGAAATATTTTTATGTTAACGCTCTGCTCAATGAATGTATATGATGTTAGTGCATAATTTATGGCTTAATATAATTTAACAATAGTTCACGAGAGAGTGCTGTTGTACTGTATATCAGCACGATCAAAGGTATCAAAGCTGTGCTGATATTCAGTACAACAGCACTCCCTCCCTACAAACAGTATTTATTAGTGGACAGTGGTAAGTGGCAGATCATGGTTTGTTTGTTTATTGAATCGGTCATTTGTCTCCACAAGAACAAATAGATCCAAAACATTACAGCACTTCAGTGTTGCTAAGCAACAAAAAAAAGAGCTGATTCCTCCATGCTAGCTTAATTACACATTAATGTTACAACAAGCCATAGTTTGCTACCGATTCATATGGTGATGTGGTGATTCATTTGTGAATCTACCGAATTAACAGCTTGATCTAACAATACTCTAAAAAATGTCCATCTTTTTAGATACATACGTCATGTGTCCTCCACACACAGTGTATTTCTCTGTGGATTACGTCCAGGAGTGCTGGCTCTGGGTGAAGCCGCGAATGACATTATAGCTCTGACTTACTGTTGATTCACTGTCAGGTCTTCTGTAGAGTGAGTACGATGCAGATATTATAAATAGTCTGTTAACACAGAATAACTACTGCAAACATAGACACTGTGGGTTGAATTTGGTTTCCTGTTTTGGAGAGGATCTGTGGGTTTGTTATCTTCAATTTTCCTTGAGCATTAACTGGAATGGACTGAACTGTGTAGGGTTGTGGGGAAAACCAGATATGGGTTTTGGATCTTTATCGAACTGTGTCTACGATATATTTTAATACAAACTGAACTGTGTTTTGTGTTTTTTTAGTGATACATACAGTTAAAGGTCACAGTGCTGTTATACTGTATGTCAACACTCATGGAATAGCTCTTGTCAAATCAAATTGCTTTGTCAGAACTAACTGTAATATACACTGAGCCACAACATTAAAGACACAGTTTTTTGCCCACCATCCAAAGACAAGCAGTCAGGTTAAATGGTGCTTGTAGGTTGTGAGCATGAGTGCACTGTTTATTAACAGTTTTTTTCATGCTGTATTGCCCGTGGCAATAGTGAAGCATTGTCAGCACAGTCGGTTGCACAGTTTTAAGTCGGTTGCCCTTCCCGACACAACCCTTCCCAATTTTGCTCTGGGCTTGGGACTGGCTTGTGCAACCTCGGTGCCTGGGTTTGCTGGATATCTTGGGGGTTCAGTGTCTTGTCCAGGGACTTTGACACATGACAAGAAGATGCTGGGTTGCAGTCTGCTGACCGTAGAGTCAAGGAGCAACCAATTTACCAGCTGCTCCCCTCCCACCCCCTAGATTTATAATGTTCATCAGCAATGGACCTGAGGAGCTTTAGAACTGAGTTCTGCAGTTGAAGCCTTCTCGACACCAAAGGCAAAAATTTTTTCTGACTTCTGGTTTTGCTTCCTCATTGGGACACACTGCAAATGCAGACTCTAGTCTCTGCTCCGGCCCTGTTTGTGCTCCATAGACCTTATATTGTGATATGTTGTGAAGATAAAAGTGGCTTTTCTAGGTTTTAGAGAAGGTTTCCACATATGGAATAGAAAGAGTAAAACCCAATTGGAGGTGTTCTGTCAGTCATTTACAGGTGCTTTTTCATTATTGTATTTTTATATTATACGCAGTTGAGAAAATGCTTTTTGGGCTAACAATGATTTTTTAATTGTAATACATAAATGATACATCAACATTTTATTAGTTTATAATGTTTTTTTATGAGAATCTAGGGACTGGAAATAATAACCAATGCTTTAAAATAAATGTAGTGGAGTAACAATAAAACATTTTCCTGAGATTTGTAGGGGAGTAAAAGTAGTAGTAAATTATCTAGTAAAATACAAATACTGTACCTCAAAATTGTACTTAAATACAGTAAAATGTACTTAGTTATTTGCCACATCTTTTACCTTGTCTTGGCACTGGCACATACAGTGAATAAAAAGTGTGACGGAGGTGACAACTCAAAATACAAAATGATGACGATGATGTATACTACTGCACTGGAGGTGTTGTAGTTCAGGTTGTTTTTTTAATGCCAACCAAAAATTTCATTTGTTAATAAAATGATCTGAAATTCAGTTAGAATGTCAATCCCTAGTAATTTCTTCATTGCAAAATGCAAAATAGGTTGTTATCCACCTATTGTCATGATTACTTTCAATTTGTGCAGAAAAACACTGAGGTGGAAATGATGGAAATAGAAGTGGGAACATGTATTGATAAAAAAATACGTGGGTAGCAGATTTTTAAAAACAAAGGCAGATCGAAACTTCACATTTGCGTGGACTGATGATGACAACGTAATGTTTAGTATTCAACATGAAACCATTGCCACATATTTGGATGGAAAGCTGACTATACTGGACGATGACTGGGTTGTGTATAGCACTTAAAGGTGTTTTCACACCTACAGGCTTTGGTTTGTTTCAATCGAACTCTAGTTCGTTTTCCTTCTTGGTGCGGTTTGTCTTTCACTGTTGTGAACACAGTAATCGCACTCAAATACTCACCAGCCGCACAACAGCTGCGGCGATATCCCAAAAATAGGTGGTCTCGATCCGCATCATCTAGCGAACTCTGGTGTGGTCCTCCTGGTGGGAAAGCATACTGAACTAAAACAGCACCAAAGGTCATGAATCACATGATTTGAGGGCAATAGATTATGGGAAGATTTTAATTTCCGTTGTTTGTTCACCCAAAACGTGCTGCAGGATGAATCACAGTTGAATAAGATGAATGCACGCCACCTCCTGTATTGTTTGATATGCGCTTTCGGTGACTCCAGTGCATCAATATGTTGTTTTCCAGCCATAACTGTGCTTCATTTTCAAACTGTATGATTAGCTTGAAGTGGTAAATGCAAGCAATGTAATAAAAAATCACCAGGGCGAGAACCATTCCACGTAGGTTAACCTCCATTGCAAAACTGTCTCTCCCCTATCACAGAAACATGCAGCAGTCCACAACACAGGACCTTCTTCCTGTACTTCCTTATTTTGTTCCCACGGCAGACACATCTGACCAATAAACGAAGAGAAAGATCTTATGTAGTTTGAAGTGACTTGTGTTGGTATGATTAGATTTTTCTCTGTGTGAAAAGAACCCAAACCAAGGAGTATTTACTACAAGTTTACAAACTCATCAACCGATTTGGGCCAAAGCAAACACACACACACTAAGGTGTGAAAACACCCTCACTCTCTACAGTTTAATCTCAGTTCTGGTGTTCTACATGGTTTTTGATTGAAAGTATAAGTTAACCTGATTCACATTTGCAAAACTAAATGTTCCTCATACTGTGACTCATACTGATAAAAAGCATGACTGCCTTGTCCAAGTATATTTTTGTAGTACTGTGTCTTTTAACCATTGCTGGCTCTGGTTATTGCTTTAAAGCTGGATTGGGTGTTTTTCCCACATTGGCCACATGGGCAAACCCGAGCTGACCTCAGAGTTTGCAGCTGCTTTCTGAAAGATCAATAAGAGCAGTGACACTGAACCAACTAAAGTGAACAGTAAATGTGCTGTAAAACCAAAACAATGAGCTAAAACCATGAACAATTGGATGATAACTCCTTAAAGGTGAATTAATTTATGTCTTTTGGCATTACACAGTGATTAAGGTCTAATATTGCAGCTTAATTTCTGTGTTCACATGCTGTCACAGTAAACATGGAGTGTGGAATTGGTGCTTTTGTGTCTATAAAGTTAAAACTATGTTTGATTGAAGAAGAGTTAACCACAGGATCACTGTAGGAAAGAATTCTAAAAGGCAGCACATACATTAAATGATGCCTGTGGTAATCACCATCATTTGCTTTAGTTGCTATTATATATTATAGTCATATATTATTACAGGTGAATCAGTAAAATGTTTTTACTCCTGCCATCATGGCAGCATTTTCCTTTGACCGATGAAGCCTGGGATTGACTCACTTCCTGGAGCTTTAATGATGCAGACTCCTGCTAGAATCACAGTGAGATAAGGAGTGATATCTCACTGTCCTTACACGACTTAAGGATGATTAACTATTTTTATTGGCTTTGACTCACTTGACACAGTCGGTTAAATCGGTTGTCCACCTTGGTAGTCCTGTCCTTGAGGGACCATACCACTGGTATGAAGCTCCATACTGTACATCAGTATTTCATTTCTGTAGTAATACTCAGCTCAGACCTACTTTTCCTCTCACCATATCAGCAAGTCTTTGCCATTTTTCCTGCAGTCTATCTCGCCCGGTACCTGATACACATTGGACAAGGTACATATTTGCCTTCATACACAAAGTACATATTACAGTATGTAACTTTGACATCTATAATTCCTGTTTTCAGGAGTACTCTCAAGTAAATCTGCAACTTTTTCAACTTTTCACTACATGGTCATCTGAGGGCTGTGGGGCTCATAAAGGATCCCTGGCTGGGGCGGTGTCCAATTTGAGATGCGTCAGTGTGCGTTCTGTAATGGTGCTGTGTTTTCAGGTGGCAAAAACTACCACTGCGAATATGACAGGATGTAATTTAACTAGCTATCAAGCTTGCACATATCCTGGAATCATCCATCCATTATCCTAACTGCTTTTTCTCTCAAGGGTTGCAGGAGTGTTGGAGCCTTTCCTAGCTGTCATTGGTCAAGAGGCAGGGTACACCTTAGACAGGTCACCAGGGCTGAAATATAGAGACAGACAACCATTCACACTCACATTCAATTTAGAGTCAGGAAGGAAGCCGAAGTACCCAGAGAGAACTGACACAGACACGGGGAGAACATACAAACCCATATATCAAACCTGGGTCCTTCTTGCTGTGAGGTGCCAGTGCTGACCACTACATCACTGTGGCCTCCTTACCTCAAATCACTATTAATACAATATTAGTGTATTACTTTTTTGAACCAGTATATACATTAAATAACCACCAAGACTAATAGCTAACTTGCTAGTATCTGCTGACCAGTAGAAGTGCCTGGAGAGAAAAGCATTTTCACATAGATAGAGAGAGCAAGACACAACCAACAACCACAAAACTCAGCATTAACAAACAACTACAACATAAATAACGGTGCATTTAACTGTTCTTTAATGTGACAATACAGGATTATAAGATTTAAGACTTAGATACAGAACATACATCAATCTACTGGTAACATCAGGCAGACATGACTTCCTGCTTAGATGTTGGGCTGTTGTCCATATGTGTCTCTTTTCTTAGTTCAGTCAGAATGTTCTGATCATACCTGCTGTAGTTCTATGTCCTGACCTGTTGTAATGATTGAGTAGCAGTAAAGCTGTGTAAGTGTTACTTTATTATTGTACAAATTGCACAAAGTTAGAGGAACTGTAAAATATGTTTTAATGGTCATAAATAACAGCAAAGTCCAATGGATACTACACTTCCCACAATGCTTCTCACTTTATTACTATGAGACTGACAAGGTCTCTTAGTAATGAAGAAGGACTATCACTTTTCATTTAAAATTCACAGTTTTTTGAACCTATGAAAAATGAAATATTCAATTTAAAATCATCTATATTAAAGGAAAGAGCAGGCTTTGACAAAGAGAGACGTCATTAAAAGTTTCACTACAATCAACCCATTGTAATATAAAATGGGGGTAACTGGAAAAAAGAGAACCATTTTGAATGGTTGATGACTCCAAACCATTGATTGATCACCATTTCATAAACAAAGGACTGGTGCTGCACGTTCTGTGCTGCTCAGTGAGATATTCATCTTTGCAAACTTAGGTTTTTTGAATTTGAATGTAGCCAGATATGAGCAGTAACATTAGCCTGGAGCTGGGTCGCAGCATCACTATGGTCAAGGTGAGATGTTTAAAGAACTGTCAGTTCTGCTGCAGCATCAAACGTCTAATTTGGATTTAAAAAGTGACCACGCTGCCACTAATTCCTCAGTTCTTTAATACAACAAGCTGCCAGTAAGAGATTCTGGAGAGCTGTGTTTGCTTGGACATCTCATGTTTAGTAAAAAGTTAAGGAGTTCTCAAAGTTCAGGATGTCACGAACAGGCATTTCTACTATGTCCACACACCCAGCCCCTCTTCAGTGAAAGGCAGTAGGCTGAGTAGTGAAGCTGTGGAGTTCCCAGGGGAAGAAAGGAAACATTCGGGGAAACTCCCTGCTGGTTGAGTTTGGGAGCAGCGGCTCCTAGTGGGAGGAATTTGCTTGTGCAGGAGACTGTGACAGCTGCTGTGTGAAACAGTGGGAAGAGCTGGCAAATGCGTTGTTTTCAAAGCAATACGCTGAAAGACATTCGACTTTTTACTACTTTCCTACAACATTCTTCATCATTCACAAAGCCTTTAGATATAAGACTCATAATCGCAGTCCACTTACCTAAAATCTGTGATTTGCTAAATTTCATAAACCATAAATCATTTATCTAACAAAAGTACAAAAAAGGATATTCACTTGATGACAAGATGACACTTCTGTATTTCAGAGTTATTTGGTATCATGATTGGGTATAAAAGTAGCATCCTCTAAAGGCTCAGTGTTTTCAAGCACAGATGCGTCAGACCTCAACAGTGTCAAACTCTCTGACTTGACAGTCAGTACAACAGGAATATTTCTCAAAGACAGGTTGCAAAGAATTTAGGTCCTTCATTATCTACAATTCAGAATATTGTGGAAAAGTTCAGGGGAATCTCAGTACATAAAGGCCTAGGATGAAAACTACTGTTGGATGTGTGTGACTTTAAGGCTCTCAGGCCGCACTGCATGACAAACTGTAATGCTGTCATGATGAATATATCCACTTAAGCTTTGGAAAAATTAACACCGTTCCACACTGCGTCCTGCTCTAAACTATATGAAGAGGTCACACGTTAAGTCTGTGCAGAAACGCCACCAACTTCTCTTCTCGTGAACCAAATGTACCAAAAGTATTTAAGTAAGTAGAACATTTCCAAAGTGAAAACACTGAAAAACTCTTTGTGATAAACGAGCAAGAAGTAAGTTAATCTTTTTTTAAACGTTTGTGATTTCACTTCAGAAGTATGAGCTGTTGAAGTGAAGGCAAAACTGGTTCATGTTAATTCAAGCATCACTTCCTTTCACAGCAGCCGTGCTGTAACCACAGTACTCTACACTGCTTATATACATTTTGTATGGATATTTATAGTCTACTGTGAACTGTATATGCTGCACTGTGTATGATGATGATGGCCTCCTGCTGTGTTTCCATACTGACCGAAAGAATTCCCATCATTCCCATCATTTATGTCCATACAACTTCAAATGACAAAAACATTTGTTTTCTCAAGGGAGTTTTGTATTGAGGATTTTAAGTGGCTGTTTACACTATTTTCTTACATTTTATTGATCAAATAATTAATTGATAAAAAGTGAAAATAACCACTAGCAGCAGCTTGTTTTTGATCTGTTTGAGGTTGGCAAAATATGAAACCTTTCATTAATTTTGACTTGTGTATAGGTTATACGAAATTAATTATGTCAGTTGAAAGCAAAAGGTAATTTAACTTTAAATTTTATGTGATAGGGGGAGGAACGTAAGACATATAAACATTACCTGTGTTGTGTGTTTTTTTTTTTCAGCTGTGTTGGGGTGGATGAAGATGACGCTCCAGATATCGACATATATCACTGTCCAAACTGTGAGAAGACCCACGGAAAATCCACATGTGAGCAGCAGCCGTTCATTGACTGAATGTTACTTCTCTTAACAAAGACTAAGAGGAGCAGCTGCCTCTTTAGATGTGATCATTTAACTTCTTCTCAGCTTTCACTTCTTGTCAATGTTCTGCCTGTGATAAAAACAAAATTCTAAAAACAGATCAAACTTTGTCGGAAGACTTTAAAATGTCTTACAGTCATGCATTCTTTGTGTTGCTTTTCCTGATCTTCAGTGAAAAAGAAAAAGAACTGGAACAAACATGACACGGGCCAAAGCACAGACATCAAAGCTGTTCAGAACGGCAGCCAGGTTTTCATAAAGGAGCTTCGCAGTAGGACGTTTCCAAGGTAAAAACTGTGTTCAGTTACTGTATTACAAAACTTTATGAAATTCAACACTGACAAGGATTCCTGTCAATGTTAATCCTAACTTTATTCAAAGCCCCACTAGGGGGCGCTGTCTGATAAGGTCTGATCTGCTCTCATAGTTTGACATGTTGTTCACACAGTAATCAGGTCTCACTGATCTGCTTCATATCATGAAAAGCTGCTTTCAACACATGTGTCCCGCTGCTCCCTGTGTGACTCCCTGTGCTTGTGTGTGGTGCACAGTGCCGATGACGTGGTGGTGAAGCTGAGCGGCACTCAGCTGACCATAGACTACCTGGAGGAGAACGGCTTCAACGAACCCATCCTGGTTCAGAAGAAAGACGGTCTGAGCATGTCGATGCCTGCCCCCACCTTCTACATCAGTGATGTGGAGAACTACGTCGGTAAGGAACTCATCTACTATCGACTAGTTTTCCTAACTGGCTTCCTAATGTCTACAGCATCTAAATCACTACTGCTGCTGACACTTGTTAAGGAAGCATAACTTTATATAGTGCACACAGTAAATGACATTTCATTCACAGCTACTGCTGCCATTCAACTGCTACTATTAGCACTATAATCACTGCAGTATTAAGTATCACTGCTATTGCTACGACAGTACTTAAACACAGTATCACTATGACTCCTTTAACTAATATTAGCATTAGGGTCATTTTACTGTTGGACTACAGTGACTTCTAATGGTACCATCAACAGTACAACCATTACTGCTCCTGTTACCCTTACAACAGCTAGTATTACTGTATGTGGAACATAGAGAACATATGAAATGTTTAAACTGAGAAAATGTATAATATTAAGAAAAAAATATGAAATTTAAGGCAGCAGCACGCGTCAAAAAGGTTGGAACAGCAGCAACAACAGGCTGGAAAACTAAGTGGTGCTAACAAGGAAGAGCTGGAAGAACATTTAGCAACTAATTAGGTTCATTAGCAACAGCTCAGTAACATGACTACAGATAAAAAGATCATCTTAGAGAGTCAGAGTCTCTGAATTAAAGATGTGCAGAGAAAAGCTGCGTCTACAAACTTCATAATCATAATATCATAATAATGTTCCTCAATACAAAATTTTAAAGACTTTGAATATATCATCATCTAGTTCGTAATATCAGAATCTGGAGAAAACAATGTGCACAAGGGACAAGGCAGAAACAGCTTGGTCTCAGGAATACTTCCATAAATCACTGTCTGCGTTCATCGTGTCATCCGAAAAGTTAAAGATCAATTTCAAAATGACATTATTTTTTCTTCAAATGCTACATTTTCTCAGTTAAAGAAATTTATGTTTTCTCTTTTATTATTTATTATTATTTATTTATTATTATTTTATTTAGTTAGTTTATGTGATGTACAAATTATCTCAAATCAGCGTCCCAACTTTTTTGGAGTCAGGGTTGTACATTAATCTATACTACTACTCTATACCACAGCTCATGGGGAAATATTGTAACTATTCCCACTCACTTCATTTAGTTAAACAGCTGTAGTTACCATTTAGTTTTCACATGAAGCTTTTACATACAAAACATAAGATGCATTGATACAGCTACTGAGGTACTGGCAGTGTACACAGTGCTTAAAATTAGATCAACCACAGCAGCACAATGCTAAATCTAAATATATACATAAATAATTAAATCATAATAACGTAAAACAGTAGTACAAATTACACATTTGTGCAACACTGTTATAAATGTAATATAGTATTTTTCCTACTTCTATTTATTACTTTCTCCACAACTGCACTCTGATTCAACTGTTACTGCTATAAGGACAATGCTACTACTATAGTAGTACTATAAATAATAAAAACAGAATTATCTTCAGTCACTCATTCATAACAAGCATATCTAAGACAAACTGGGTATTGCTTTTAAAAGAAGCATGAATAATGCAAGATGGAACAATAAAGATCAAACAGATCAAACAATACAGCAACTGGATTATGCTAAAATGTTAACACAGTTTAAATGTAATGTCTGTGTACATTCTGAGTGTTTTTATGATCAAGTAATGTCTGTCAAATGGTTTTGGTTAGATATAAGTATATAAGTAGAAGTACAGTATCACTTGGTGTTCAGTAGGGGGTGCCTCTGTCCTTTGTTCCCTCTGTCCTCACTTGTTACACATCAGCAGCACTGCAGCAGACATGTCTTGTTAAACAGTGTCCTGTCTAAAGAAAGTTTACCCTGAAAGTGGTTAGTTTTCCTTCAGCTTGTTTTAATGTATCTTCTGCATCCTGTGTCAGGTCCTGAAGTCAGCGTAGACGTGGTGGATGTCACCAAACAGACGGACAGCAAGATGAAGCTTAAAGAGTTTGTGGATTACTACTACAGCACAAACAGAAAGAAAGTGTTAAACGTCATTAACCTGGAGTTCTCCGACACAAGGTGCACACTGTGGAATATAAAAATATATATGTACAAATTGAAGTCTGGAAAACTCATGGTGCTCGTTTCTTCTACTGTATTTCTTGGACAGAATGAACAGCATAGTGGAGAGTCCACAGATTGTGAGGCGGTTGTCTTGGGTAGAAAACTACTGGCCTGATGACGCTCTGCTCGGGAAGCCCAAAGTCACTAAATACTGTCTCATCTGCGTCAAAGACAGCTACACAGACTTCCACATCGAGTGCGGTGGTGCTTCAGTCTGGTACCACGTCCTAAAGGTCTGTCACACTTCTTGTTGGGCAACATTTTGAGCCAGAAGTGACCTGAGTAAATGCAAAATGCAATTTTTAAATGATCATTTAATTTATTAGGGGAAATAAGCTGTCCAAACCTGCCTGGTCCTATGTGAAAAAGGTCATTTCCACCCAGTTGCTAAATACATGTGATTAACCAAATTTTTTGGAAAGCTGAGTTCAGTTTCACTTTCCACCCTGATGAGACAAAAGTTGAACTTTATGGAAGGTGTGCGTCCTGTTACATCTGCTTCAGGACCTGGACAACTTGCCATAATTGATGGAACCATGAATTCAGCAGTCTACCAGTAAATCCTGAAGGAGAATGTCCAGCAATTCAATTTGTGACCTTAAGCTCAAGTGCCCTTGGCTAATGCAGCAGGACGATGATCCAGAGATAAAAGGAAAGGTTCTGGAGTGGCCTAGTCAAAGTCTGGACTGTGAGTCCTTGAGATGCTGTGTCGTGACCTTAAACAGGGCACTCATGCTTGAAAACCCTCCAACGTGGCTGAATTCAAACAATGGTGCAAAGACGACTTAAATTCCTCCACAGCGATGTGAAAGACTCATTGCTCATCACTCATTGTTATCGGAAATGTTTGATTGCAGTTGTTGCCGCCAAGGATGGCACAGCCAGTTATTAGGTTTGAGGGACAGAGGGCCAGGCAGGTCTGGACAGCTGTCTTCCATTAATAAAGGAAATCATCCTTTAAAAATAGCATTTTGTATTTATTCAATTGTGACAAATATGCAAAAAATCTGGAAGGTGGCAATTACTTTTTTATGATGAGAAAACTGTTGCCCCGATTCTAAAATGATGCTGATGCCACAAAATCTCAATACATTTGTGTTTTCAGGGAGAAAAGATCTTCTTCCTTATCAAGCCCACGTCAGCCAACCTGTCTCTGTACGAGCGCTGGAGATCATCGTCCAATCACAGCGAGATGTTTTTTGCCGACCAGGTGGACAAGTGCTACAAATGCACTCTGAAGCAAGGCCAGACTCTGTTCATCCCATCAGGTCAGAGCTGCAGCCAGGTCACTAATGTAACTGATGATGTCATTCTGTGTCCGTCGAGTACAGCAGACTTTAACTTCAAGTTCTCGGGAAAATCCCAGAGTTTCCAAACACGTATTGTGAAAAATGATAAAAACATCCAGAATATTTCTGACACATTGTTTGAAAGAATGAGCTGATTTATATGTTTTGATAATTTATTAATAGCCAAAATAGCTAAACATTTTCTGATTCCAGTTTCTCTGATGTGGAGGAGTCAGTCACTGGAAATTCCAGTTCAGAAATTTTGTTTCATCTGGGAAAAGTAATACATTTTTTTCAATAAGCACGAGCTTGTGCTGTGCATTCTTATTCCCTACGATCAGTTATTTAAGGGGATTAGTGAAGATAAAATTTTGAAGTACAAATATTAATACTAAAATAATAATAATAGCTCAGACCTGTCATTAACATATATATAGTATGTATATTGCAGGGGACAATGAAGTGAATGAAGAATGTGTGTATTATTGTTGAGGTGGTGCACAGATCTTGTACAGTCTGAAGTGTTCTGTCTTTTTAGTGGAATCAGTCTGTGGCTGAATGAGATGAAAAATAAGAAGATAGAATACATTTTATTACATAACAAGTTTTTAAAACAAAGTCAGTCATGTAAAAGCACAGTAAGTGCTGCTCTTTGATTACAACGGCCTAACACACCTAATACTGGAATTTTAATGGGAAAGGCACTTCCAAAAACATGATATGAAGTTTTTGATGGTATAAAAATGCATATGATCTCACATAGTATGTCTTCATGTTTTGTTCATCAATTATTAAACCAATGAAAAAAATGCAGTAACAATTATATTAAATGTTGAAAAATGGTATACAGTGATGGCAGTTGATTACAATTACCAAGTGAAAAGTTTTTCTTTAATTTCCCATCGTTAATGAAATAGCTCTTTATAACCACCAGATGTTTTTCCACAGGTTGGATCAATGCAGTACTGACCCCCGTCGACTGCCTGGCGTTCTCTGGACACTTCGTTCACAACCTGAGTGTGGAGATGCAGATGAGGTTTGGACACCTGTGTTATTACGCACATTATGCTCCTTTGTCGTCATTTGGTTTTGGGGTTTGTTTGTTTGTTTTTGTTTGTTTTCACCGTGCCTCCTGCTGACAGTCACGTCCTAATTTGGGGGGATTTAGTGAGACTTGGATGATTTTACTCACTGATTTCCACTGGGTCCTCATTTACTGTAGGACTTGTTTTTAGCTCCAAATTCCACCAATGTGTTTATGAATTCTTCACATTTGGAAATAACTTGTGAATTGCATAAACCTGTTGCTAACACACGCCGATGTTTAGCTGAAGCATTTTGGTTTATTCCCTTCAGAGCGTATGAAATCGAGAAGCGGCTAAAGGTCAAAACCCTCACCCCCTTCCCCAACTTCGAGACGGCGTGCTGGTATGTGGGACGACATCTCCTCGAGCGATTCAAAGGTAAAGACTTAGATCACTTTGTATTTACACATTTAACTTCTGCTCTAGTATGTGGTCTTTGAATGTAAGCTAACATCCTAATTTAACTCGCCGTTGCTCCAGAAGAATGCACGAAAGCAGAGAAAACACAAACACTGTCAGAAATGCCTTTTTTTCCCCCGAGCCGCACAGTCAGAGTATGGCTGCGTGTCTGCTGCACAGATGAGGAGCTGGATGCTCTAATATTATTTCAGTCATTAAATCGGTGGATCGCCGAGTTCACAGATGATTAGCTTCAAAAGATTTGGCCCAGCTAGAATCACTTGCTCCATTACAAGCCTGTGTTTAAACTCCCCTCAGCTGGCTTGGGCCAATTGTTTATGTTTCCACCATTTTCTGTGTATGTGAGTGTTAAAGCCAGATTGCTATTGTGTGCGGGGCATACTACTCCTAACCCATAAGGCTTTGCCAGAAATATACCATTACTCTTTTTAACTTCGAGGACAGGTCAGCTTTTTCACTGCAGGAAAGAGACTGAGTTCACTGCTGCTGCTGTTTTGTCTTGGTTTTATTTAAAATGTCCTGTTTGCGTTGTAAATCAGCTTCATTGGAAAGGGCTACTCAGATTTTGTTTTCTGCCATTAAAGTTAAATTAAAGAGGAAATCTACATTAAAACCGAGGTTGCATAACTCCACATAAATCATGGCTGCAGTTGACTCGTGAGTCTTTGCCAAAGGTTAGAACTTAAAAAGCTGAGCAAAGCAAGTCATCAAGAGATGCGGTCTGGTGGAACAATCTAGGAAATCATTTCATAAGCACACAGACTTTGGTTTATTTAAAGGACCATATGAATTTGTTTGCAGTTGGGCTGGTCCAGTTTTAGCTTGTTGTGGATGCAAATGTCAGCACATGTCAACCATAAAAAACTCGATGGCGCTGACAGTTTGTTTAATTAAAAATGAATTTTGGCTGATATATTATCAGAATAATTATATCAAAATATCCAGAATCATTAAAGTTGTACAGTTACTGGCTGATATATTTGAACAGTGATGTAATTGTCATCTTTTTGGCTCAATGTGGCACCGCAAATGAAACAATCAAGATGGGTTTAAAGAATATTTTTGTCATTTTCAAAACATCCCGCTATGACCACCAAAGAAATGAAACATGATGTGTCCTGTTTGCTAGCTTGTCAAGCTGCCCCGCAGTTGATTTCAAGAGCTGCATTTGCATTTGGAAGCTGCTGTAGTTAAATGTCAGTACGAAATCCAAAGAGCTGTCAGTGTCAGCGAACAAGCCATCATTAGGCTTCAAAACAAGTCCATCAGAAAGATAGCAAAAAAAAAAAACACGAGGTGTGGCCAAATCAACTCATTGGCTCATTGTTACTGGTGAGTTCAAGAACAAAACAAGTGAAAACAACTGAGGTGGATGATAAAGAATTCTTTCCCTGTTGAAGTAAAAGCCTTTCACAATATTTGGCCAGATTAGGAGCAATCTGTAAGAGTAAAAGTAAGAGTATCTGTGTCACCACAGTAAATACAAAGGGTTTACCACATCATAGTAAAACAGTGTTCAGTCTTAAAACCAGGAAGACCAGATTAGAGTCTGAGCTAGAGAGTGAGATGAAGGTTACAGCAAAAGCAACTCAAAGCGGTTTAAGGCAAAGAAACTGAATGTTCTGCAAAGGCCAAGTTAATCACCGGACCTGGATTTCACTTGCTGGAGACACAACTGAAGACAGAGCGTCAGTAGGGAAGAAAACCAACCATGTGCTGATGTCTATGGGTTCAAAAGATTCACCACCAAGTATTAAACGATTTAAATTACGATGATGTTAGTTTGTCCAGAAGCTTTTGGTCTCCTTACATTAAAGCACACAATCTACACTAATTTTAAATCTACTGACATCTATTGAAGAGTTGACATTTAATGTGATGGACACTGATCCAGAGCAGGATCATGTTGTTTCTGTTGTTTGGGAACTTCAACTCGCCCATTGGTTGTTTCAGGACTCGGCTCTGGTAAATTTAGGTAACGGGACAGTTTGTCTAAACACACAGTCACACTGTTGACAGTCGTTCTCCGATGCAAGTGCAATAACTTCACATGGTGTCTCGTTATAACAACACAGACTGAAGGGTCAGCTCATCTGTTCTGGTGTTTGTACTCATTCTCTTACATCCTAAATCTCCACTGCGGCAAACATGTTCACTGTAATCCTTTTTTTTTTTTTAAAGTTAATAGAGTCGACTTGAAGTTTAAAAGTCACGATTCAGTCCATGATAACATTTGCATTTGTTCTTCTACAGGTTTACATAAAGCAAATAAGCAACCAGCTCCGTACCTGATACACGGTGCCAAAATCATCAATGGAGCCTTCAGAGCTTGGACTAAAAAACAGGTATGAACCCACCTTGATGTCGGTGCGTTTACATGCAGTTAAGAAATCAGAGTAGTCAGGAAAACCAGGTAACCTGATTACTAGAAATCATGCAGCAGAAGCATTATTTTGGAAGCATGGTTCATATATTTTAAGTGTACAGACACAGAACAGACTGCTTCTTGCTGTGTTCTTTTTTGTTTCTTTCTTTCTGTCTCTTTTTTTATTTTTATGTGCCTTGTTGGGGAACTGAAAGCGCTAAGAGAGACAAGCAGACAGACCAGTGCTCTGTTCTGCAGTGTGTTTCCTTCAG
>OMLM01020842.1:6056-19716 GCA_900302695.1 Helostoma temminkii | reverse complement strand
GGGGGGGCATGTGTATATGTGTTTGTGTGTGTGTGTGTGTGTGTGTGTGTGTGTGTGTGTGTGTGTTTGCATCAGAGAGGAACTGTGCCTGTTCTATATAAAAGTTAACCTAAAATGACTTCTGTTTTGATCTGGTGTTATACAGAAAAAAAATTAAGTAAAATGAACTTAATTTAAGAGGGAGTGGGGGGCATATTACAGGACATGTTTTAGTTGTTCTTTAGGTTGACTTGATGTAAAACAAGGCATTATGATTCCCATTCATTCGTCTCAGTTAAGAGTGTCTGGAGCCCTTGTTATTCATATGTGCTCTCGGAAAAAGCAGATTAGAAACCCGGTTATGCGTTTACATGTCAGGATAATCTGTGTTTTCTCTGAGAAATCTACCCAATGAAATTCAGTGTCTCTAATCCGCGACCCCAATTATGGAAACCACGTTTCTCGTTTACATGACAGTTAAGAAATGAGCTTACTCCAGAGAGCCGACTGTAATCAGGTCACTAAAGTCCATGTAAACGCACTGTGTGTTTCTGCTGTCTGTTGTTCATCTGTTGTTAAAAGTAGTTTGTCTTCCTCCTGACAGGCCCTCTTGGAACATGAAGATGAGCTTCCAGAGAACATGAAACCATCACAGCTAATTAAGGATCTTGCCAAAGAGATCAGACTATCAGAGGTATTTTGGTCAACAAATCACTACAAGGTGTCCAACAGAGTTATGCTCAGATGAGACAGGTGTCCCACCACATCCTGCATTGATGATGTATTTTTCTGCAACGTCCTTGTTGGAGACGCATCAGGATGCGTTAGCGATATTTCATCCCAGACCATCTCAATAAGTGGTTTGAGTGATCAAGATGCATCAGAGTAAAATGCATCAAACAGACCACAAGTTTTCCACTTGTGTTTTAAAACCAAGTTCAAATAGGATGATAATTTTAAGTCAGATGATAATTTTAAGTATAGTTCATAGTTGTTTTATTTGATGATTTCAGTTGAAGTACAGGGAAGCCTCAGGCATCAGAGTGACATTTAATGTCTTATTTCTAGAATGCAACAAAAGCCATTAAGAGCGAGCCCAGTATTAAGGTGCCGGTGGAAGAACCGCCATCCACCCACTCCGAGCCCGAGGAGCCCGTTTCTCCAGCCCACGTCCCCTCGCCCAGCAGGGAGAAAGCCAGGAAGAAGGCTTCCAAACCTCCCAAACCTCCCAAGCCTCCGAAACCTCCAAAGATGCCGAAGGCCCCCAAGCCTCCGAAGATGCCGAAGGTCAAGGAAGGAGGAAAGAAGAAGGTGAAGAAGGTGAAAGAGTCGTCGCCGCCTCCCAAACCCTCTAGCTTTGCAGCTCTCGAGTCCCATGCAAAGGACATCTTGAGTAAAATGGACCAATCAAAAAAGACAAAGGTGAGCGGACGATAACGTTACTTTGGTATAAATGATAATTTTCAACATCAGTTTTCACACATAGTGACTCTTTGTGCCAAACTTGCAGGCTGTTAAGAATGTCTTGAGCATGTCAGATAAGGAGGTATCGAAGCAGAACAACGTGGAGAAGTTTGAAATCAGAGAGCAGAATAAAAACAAGACAGAAGCGAAATGGAAATATAAGGTAAGATCATTTCAGCTGAGGCTAACGACTGTTTGTTACAGGGCAGAGTGAGTGGTCTCACACTAAAAGATAAAAGTTCCTTCCCACAGCTTAGCTAATGGAATTACACCACCTCCACATCCACCCCGTTCCTCCCATTTACATATGTTGTCATTATTGGAGAACAAAAAGTAATTTTGTTGAACGGAAGACATTAGAGGGCTTTAGTTTCATGGAAAATTCAATGCCAAACTGCTGTGGAATGTTTGCAGTCCCCTCCAAGGATCTCCATCCAACTGCTCCTTCACATCACACAAAACATTTGCAGATGCAGTAGAGACCCTGTTAGATGTTAACCAAGGTCACTGGAGACCACATCCTCACTCATGATCACAGTTGATTTGTGTAAAAGTTCGCACAGCTCCTCCGTCTACAGTGTGTGTGGCAGCGAGGCCCTCGCTGCATGCTAGTGTCAATTTAAAAAACATAAAAAAAAGAATGTAAATTTTAGTTTAAGGTTACACTGCGGTGTCACATGCCTTTAATTTAGGAAGCAAAATTGTTGAAGGGTGAATATTTGAAAATGTACATTCTTGGATTTCAGTTAATTACACTGTCTGCTCTGTGGTGATGTTCATGGTAGCCGTTCTGCATTCTTCTCAGCAGATTTGATTTAGTTTAAATTGCTTCAGAAAATGTCATAAGTGAATATGATCTGTGGAGAATAACATCAGGATGATTCTGGTCTTTTTTAACGGTAAAGTGTTTTAGTTTAGTAATTTCTCCCTCCTGTTTTAACAGAACAGTGACTGTTGTGTGTCTAAAGACAATACACATATCTAACTCATGTAATGCTAGCAGCTAGAGTGTCTGGACTTCTTTTAATTATGCTGAGCCATTTGAGAACAGTATCTGTCTTATTCTAGTAAATTAGCGATTCTAAAAATCCCATTCGTTAAATGAAGACGATTGGAAATAACAGTTTCAACATCATTTTCATGGTCCATTGACTTGTAATAAGGCTAATGGAATTACTGTCACTGCCACTGTGTGCCTGTATTGGCTGTTCACTGCCAAGCCTGTCCAGTCGAGCAATTTTAGCATATTGACCAAATTGTGTAACTGTAACTTCCACATTGATCATGTGATGCACACTGGCCAGAAAAGCATTTTTCCTATAGAGAATCAAGAGCAGCTGTAAAATTGTGAATGCATTTTTGCATCACAAACCCCACAAATTGACTTTTTTATTATTTAAATTTATTATACTACTTCCATGGGGACATATGGCAGCAATTCTGGAGACCTTCCATTTGGTTAAATTAAATTAGGTAACTAACATAATTCAGTTTTGTGGACTTTAATTAATAAAAGTTTTGTTTCTTGAGTGTAGTTCATTAAAAGAAAACAGTCATTTCCAGCTCCTATAGTGCTTTACAGCATACACAATATCTTTGGGAGCCTAATGGTTGGTGTTTATGCCATGTTATATTATGTTTAGCTGACATCCTTTGTTGCATGTCTCAACCTCTTTATTTCCCAACTGTCAACAAAAGGCTAAAAACAGCAGAAAAGCAACAGTGTCTTATGCTGTATTTCTCATCAAAATGATGTTTGACAATGAACATGTCACTCCCATGAAGCCAAAAATGTAACTATAATCATTAATGTGTTCTACACAACACAGGACTGTCAACAGGACCGCTGTTTTCAAAGCAGCATGAGGCGCGTGTTGCATGTCATGGCTCTACCGCTGTGTAACAAAGAACATTGTAGCAACATTCTGGCAGCTTGGTTTAGTGTAAATAAGTGAAGGCGTCATGATGATGAGTCAACTTAAAACATTAGGGTGCAGCTGGAAGACACTGCATATTATCATGTTATCACCAAGAAATTAGTTATGACATGTTGATAAACAACTTCCTGTTTAGGCAACCAAAACACAATAAGTGAGCTGATGATAATTATCTGTGACTCCTTTAGCCACAATATCAATTGTGATGCATGCAGTGCTAATAATCTGTCATTTAACAACATGACCCTTTGTCTGTGTAGATTCTCAGTCAACCAGGTAAAGTTATGTGGTAGTTGAGTCATGGCAACTGTTTCTGTTAAGTCAACATGTTTCACTACTCATTCAAGTAGCTTCATCAGTCTGAGGAAAGTTGGTTTGAGACCACAAATGTATCTTCACAGGGAAGACATTAGGTCAGTTGGCTTTCCTGGACTGTGCAATTATTATAGGGAACCTGACCCACACTGACCAGTGCCTGCTGTTTGACTCCCACACCCACTACAACATGAGTCATCAGGGCTCATCATAGAGCAGAAAACATCCTCTCCACAGAAGCCGACAAGAAGGAAGACAGTTATCTGCATACGGCTAAACAACTTTCCTTTAACTACTTAAGCTACTTGGATGAGTAGTAAAACACTTTGACCTAACAGAAAGAAGTCCAATTGTCTTCAAGATTATTTATGTATGTGCTTATTTGACATTATTTCCTTTTGGACTTTACAGAACAGCAAACCAGATTCCCTGCTGAAAATGGAGGAGGAGTGCAAATTTGACAGAACACCACTTTCAGGCAATAAAGACAGATTCAGCTTCTCCATGTCCCACAAGAAAATGCTTGGGTATGTATGGGATGCCAGAAAAACACTTCATGTAAGTCTTTTAAGAGAAGAGCATGTTAACCTCCTCCTATGGTATATTATGGTGATTACAGAGCTGTGTAACTATCAGCACCATATCCATTAGAGCTAATTCAAGGACTTCTCACAGTGAGAGCTTGGCTGATCCTCGTATCCCCCCGTTATTGTCCTGTGGTTTCCTCTCCAGCTCCAAGATGTTGAAACCTCAGACCAACTCAAGTGTTTTTGGATCATTACAAAACCTAAAAGAGGACAAAACCAAGCCAGTGAGAGACGAGTATGAGTACGTCTCAGATGAGGGGGAGCTGAAGATTGACGAATTCCCCATCAGGCGGAAAAAGAACACAGTTAAGAGAGATCTTTCCTGTGAGTAGCGTTTCATTCAGACTTAGTGTTTCATTTTATTATTAATATGAAGCATTTTGTCATATTTTGGAACACAAAAAAGGTGAAAACTAGCATAGTTTGAATAGCATGTACAACTGATACGACAACTGCCATTTGCAGTCACAGCTGTTAAGCTCCAATTGGATAAAATGCTGACCAATCAGATCTTTTGTAGGCATGATCATAAACTGAGGCACCACTTTTCTAGCTAGCTGCCTACCGAGCTACACACATCAAAGACCGCAACTTAATAACTGTCAAAAATAATAAATACAGCCAGACTGTTGCTGTTGTTGGTTCATATAATGAATAGAAGCACCTCATTTATCTCATTATGAGAAAACAGTTACCACAAGTGTCTGTGGGTCAGCACAACACTAAGCGAAGTAACCAGATGAATGAATCAAGATGAATGACATAGCAATTCATTAAAGACTTTGGTTAACACATGTTTGAATCCATCCAAATAAGTAATTAAAGCTGTAGAGTACAACCGTTGGGAACCTAAGTTGGCAGTAGATTTGAGATTTGAAATTAGTCCACTTCGCTGTGCCCAGCACTTCAAGTGCTAGTCTTGTGAAAAAAATGCAATATTAAGAAGACTCATAAAACACACCACTGAGGCAGAAATAGCTGACCTTCTCTGATTGGTTAGAAGGGTGAGCCTCATTCTAAAATCTGTAAAATGAATATTCCACACTGCTGCCAGACCTGTTCAATGAGTCTGGATCACAGAAGCCTTTAACATTACTTCTTTACATTGAGAGCATATTTCTACTACAACAAAATACCAGAAGAAAGTTGCGCACAGTAGCTTAAAGTAAATAAATGAGTACCAGAGATTTTAGCCACATAACAACATGCAGCACCACTATTAACAATGAAAAGTATTTACATTAACAACTTGTGTTTGCATACTATTGATTCTGTTATTGATTTTTCCAGTCTTGTCAGACATCAGAGAACCCATTCAGCCAGCCAAAAAACCAAAGTTCCAACCCCTGGTGACTAAGGTATGTAGATATATCACATATCATTACTTCTGACTAACGATCTAGAAAACAGATTCTCCTCCTAAGTAGCCACCAGTGTGTAATTGAATTATCCTGTGCTACTGTATGTGCGTTATGACTGATGGTTGGACAAATAGCTATTTCCCCTTATGATACTTCCAATCATGTATCAAGCTTGTAAGCTGAAAATTCACTTAACTCAGCTCAGATGTTTTTAAAAAACACCAAAAATGCATTCTGGGTAAATCTGAGGAAGACTCTCTCTGAGCTGTGGACCACCACACACTGATGAGAGAAATAGCTGTGGTGCGAACAGAGGAAGGGAAAGAAACAGACTAATGCCAGATGCTTGTATGTTGACTGATGAGAGGTCACTGGAAACCATATCATAACCCTGATGCGCTGCTTCGCTGGCTCTTCTCATTGAGCTTTAAATCCATGTCCAAACAAACTGGAGTCTTATGGTTAACTTCAGCCAGATCCGAGGCTGGATTACCAGATGGGTATTGACCAATGGATCCAGATCCTCAAGGACTGTCAAAATGTATCGTACAAGGGTTTTTTAATCATCAGTTGCATTGGCAAACACAGTGTGCCACTGGAACACACAGCTAATCTTTGCTGATGATGGAACTCCATTCATCTATAAAGAGTAATAAAAAAGCTGCTGTTTCCAGCTACGATAGTCATTTACAACAATGGCTACACTGTATTTTGATTTATTTGATGCTATAAAATCTGCTTTTCTTTCAAAAATAAGGAGTTAAGTTCTATGTGAGCCTTAACTTTCAAATGGTAGTATAAACAGTATCTAAATTCAGATTGCATTTTTGCACAGCCCCAGGTGGGTTATTCTGTCCAAAGCCTTTTTTAAAAAGTCTATTAAAAACAATGAAACTGCAGAAAAACAGTGATTAGAAATTTAAGAAGAGGTCCCTGCCCATTAACGTTCTTAAGATAATGGACAGGGAGCAAAATATGGAGAAATCGCTTTCAGAACAGGGAAATCAGCTGAGAAATGTTTGAACAACAACACCATGTTCTTCTCACGTTTATTTCTACTCTGTCCAGACTGTGGACTCCTCAGACGAAGAGACTCTGCACATAGATACGGAGGCCAAGCCTGAGGTCAAGAGTCGCAACTCTAAGGTGAAGAAAAAGAGCAGCAACTCTGCGGGGATTCTCGACCTGCTGCAGGCGAGCAAGCAAGTGGGTGGAATTGACTACAACACCAACAGGTAGACTGACCCCCCCCCGCCTTCCTCTTGATGTCCTCACTTCCTGCTTCTTCACTTCATTTCCATAAACAACAGTGAAACGTTTGACATCTGAGCACGCTTAGGTTACAGCATTACTTTCCAAATGGCTCCCGCTGGACCCTGTTTCCCTCTCGCTAAATGAATTTTAGGTCTTACGCTCCTTAATGGGGCGACCCGCTGACAAACAAATGGCCCCGCTCAGCGACGATATAATTGGATGAAAAAGCTGAATTTTAGAGCTATGCTTCGAGCTGAAAAATCAACTAGCAACCGAAGCAACAATTTACGCAGAGTCTGTCAACAGTTTGTGTTAAGTCAATGTTTGTCTCGACCCGGCGTTAAATCTATCAAACGCTGCGTGGCTCCAGGCTCTTCCCTTTTGCTGTTTGCTGTTTGGTTCAGCTCTTGATGGTCTATTTCCACCACATTGAAAGCTACAAATGAGGAATGAAAGAAAGAAAGAAAACATTGGCTGAAATATGTTAATTTCTCAAATTGTCTTGGTGCTTTGAAGCGGGAGCTTTGTGAAAGCAGGAAATGAAGAGGCCTTGGATTATTATAGCAGCATATGATAGTCCCTTTGCTTATTGTTGCAGCTCAGCAGCTAATTGCTTAATAGGTGCGTGGAATGATTTTTAGAACGGCTTCTTTTACCGTGTGTGACTTGAAACAATCACAGGTTTATGAAGAATAGTCTATTTACAGCTTTTAATCTTCTGCAGATGGCAAATGATAATGACTCTTTTTGAATGACTTCTGTCAGTCGCTCTCCTCCTCTGTGTAATGGCTGTCTTGCTGTGTGTGTGTATTTCTTATTGACCTACTTACAGTCAGCCACCTGCATCTCCCAGCACACAGGAGGCCATTCAGGGCATGCTGTCCATGGCCAACCTGTCATCTTCAGACAGCTTGCAGCAGCCGTGGAGCAACACCCAGACTAAAAACAATAGCCAGTCGAAGAGCAACGCGCACAGCACGCAGGCTGGCAAAAAGGCCGGCGGGGGAGGAGGTGGTGTGGGCAGCAGCAATAACAGCAAGCGGCCCACCAAAAGACTCCCGAAAAAACCCCGGAAGAGCAGCAGCGTTGAGAGTCTGGATTACGATGACGACCAGGATCACATGGATGCGTGTTTCAAGGACTCGGATTACGGTAACTCATTCCTCTTCTTCCGGTATTTATAAGTTTCCCAATACTCCAGATGACTGCAGCTCATCGCGGCCAGGCCAGTGTCACGGGGGTTATGTTTTCAGCAAATGAATGAGAAAATAATTATCTGTCATGCCGGGTTCTCACTGTTGCTAACAGGTGCTGGTTAAAACAGATCAATCCCTGATGGATCAGCATGTGGGTCTTTAATTCCAGATTCCGTCTGGAACTTTTCATTAGGAGTAGATGATAGGGTTTGTGTTTATTTTTCGTGCATCCTTTCCAAATCCGCCCTTTTGTGTCGCTCCAATTTGTGAAACTTTTTCTTTGTGAACCCCGTCCAAACGCAGCTGTTTTGGCCCTCCCAGCTTGTTAATAAGCCATTAACACGAGCTCTGAACTGTTATTTTACATTCTTTTTGAACTTCTAATTAGCTTCTAATTAGTTGTTCATAGCACGAACGTTCTCGCTCAAGAAATCCTCAGGCCAGCGAGAGGCATTTCTCACACGCATTCTTTTCTTCTTTTGTAAACAGGCCATTTTTTATCTTGATCATCCAATTATCAGATATTAAAACGTCTAGATTGGAATAGTTGTGCTGGGAGCAGGCGGAGAGAAGGGGCAGTCAACAGCTGCCTCACAGCTGTCCTGCATACTGTCACTGGAATCTTCCACCACTGTAGATGCATGGAAAACAGAAATAAGTGCACTTAAGTCATTTTATACCTTACATATGTGACACTATTTGACTCTTTGTACATCCTGTCTTTGAAAACCCCATGTGGATGTTGCGTTTGTAACATGTTACATCTTTTGATCTCAGTTTACCCCTCGTTGGAGTCGGAAGAAGATAATCCTGTGTTCAAATCTAGATCGAAAAAACGGAAAAGTAGTGACGACACTCCATACAGCCCGACAGGTAAATACTCACTCACGATATTCACTTCACTCCTCAAAGTTGTACACTTCGCAGTACGGTAACAGTAAATTCTCAACCTCTGTCTCATCACAGCCAGGGTAGGACCCTCAGTTCCTCGACACGAGCGGCCGTCGAGAGAAGGAGCCCGAGTGGCCTCCATAGAAACGGGACTGGCTGCAGCGGCAGCGAAGCTTTCTCATCAGGTATATATATGGACAATTGTTTTATGCACAGGGAGTATTTCTGTAATTGTTGCTCAACACAGATGTGCTTTAATAGGAGGAGCAACAGAAAACCAAGAAAAAGAAGAAAAGCACCAAAAAGAAGGCAATAGTAATTGAGGAGCCCCCAAGAATCTCTCAGGACAGTAGCTCGCCGGAGCACAATCTGGACTCCCAAGATGGCAGCCTGACAGACCACGAGTTCAACACTGGAACCGTCAAGTCGCCGACAGGGCCACAGCCCATGGCGCCGGGGGTGTTCCTCAGCCATAGGCGACCGTCCATGTCTTCTCCCAACAACAGCACCAATTCCATTAGCACCAACAGCAGCAGCATGGCGAAGGGGGACCGCGTGGGGACAGCAGACGCCAAAGGTTAGTTTTAGATCAGTCTATCAGACTGGTTTAACAACATCACGTTTAAAGGCTTTGATGGTGTTTTTTTAGCTCAAGAAATGGTAGCGTCAGTTTACCAAATGACTAATTTCATTATCTTTACCATTAGCTTCCTTTACTCTTTGCTTTACAAGCAAACATTAAACCAACACGGTGAACATGCTAAAAATGTTAGCATTAGCAAGCTGTAATTTGATATTAATCACTGAGAAGCAATAATTTGGCAACTGCGGAATGAAAGACTTTTATGACAAAATATTTAACTTAATATGCAGACGACTCACCTCTTCAGATAAACGATTCAGTACCTCACTTTCATGTTAATTTGAAGGTGAACATGTTGGGCCCATCCTAATTAACCACATTCAATTATACACAGTCTTTAGGTTTTATAGTCAGAATGAAGTGACTTGAATGTGCTTCAGCTAAGCTGTTTAATAATTTAAAAGAGTTGATGAAAATTATAGACCTCTACTGGCAAAAATGTAACTGTAAACAGTATTTTTATTAGAGGGTTCCATGGCAACACGCCAGAGTACAAGAAAGTTTTCTGCTAATTGTGTAGTGTTAGTGTGCTTATCAACAGTTAGTGGCAGTAAGAAGAAAAGAGATAAATGTTCAGAAATGTGTGATGAAGAAGCAGGTTTCCAGGTTTTCATATAGCTCACCACACTCTTACTTCTCAAAGACTCAGCCTCTCTGCGATGCTCTTTCAGCATTACAAAACTTTTCCAAAAAAAAAAAAATCTAATTTATCAGTTTCAACATTTGATATTATGCCTCTGTATTAATTTCAATCAAATATGGTTTTGAAATGAGTTGCAAATCATTGCAATTAGATGTTGTTTACATTTTACACAGCGTCCCAGCTTTTCTTTTGTATCACAGCAGCGCTACCACTGCAGCTGGACGTCCTGTCTGATCTCTTGTCTTGTGTTGCTCTTTTCGCAGCTAAGAGGCTAAAGAAAGGCATGGCAACAGCCAAACAGAGACTTGGAAAGATTTTAAAGATCCATCGAAATGGAAAGCTTCTCCTGTAGCATGCTGTGGACTGGTGTGGGACTGAAAATTCACGAGCTGGGTCCCCCTCCAGACCTCGCCCCTCCCCTCCCCCCCAGCATTCACTGATTAAAGCCAACAATGGGGAAAAAAAACTGAAACAAGATGGGAGAAGAAAATCATGCATTTTTCAATTTCTAAGAAGAACATCACTCAGATAGGTTTTTGCCTCTACTTATACTTTATAACTTTCAGATATTAAAGTGTACAGAAGCTACTATAAATATTTTTTAAGAGAACATCATCTCATTTTACTACAGCTGTCAGTTTATCAGGAGTCTCTAAAACATAAAGTAGAAGTACATTGCAGTCATTCCAAGATTTTTGAAAGTATCCCTTGCATGTATTCAGTTGCATGTACGCTTGGGGAAGGGTTTGGGGACTTTACATGTTGATTCCTTCTATATGGATGCAGCTTATCATTGCCACACTGACGGTCGTCGGCGAGTTGAATTGGACGCCCTCCCCCCCAGCTGAGATTCTCCGTGTGTCGTAGATCGGAGCGTTTTATCTCTTCACGTTAACACTTAGGTTTGCAGAGCACTATCAGCGCTGATGTTTATTTATTCTGTGCCGAGTATTAGATAGGAAGCGATGAGACTTGACGGAATAACTGTAAAGCACAAAAGTCAACCACGAGGAACGCTGTGCGTCAAACAGCAGCAGTGTCCAGATGTCTCAGTTAAACACACCACAACGCAGGACTGAATGCTAACGGAGGCCTGCTGTGTTTGGATGTGACGAGCATAGGATTTGTGACACTACGTGGGACCTGTAGCTAATGATAAGCCTCATCCGTGTCCGGTCAGCAGTTACATGGGGATACTTTCTCTCTTCTTTTGCTTTCACAGGCAGCACCGGCAACTTCATCTCTGCATTTTTACGGCTTGACACAGTACAGTATATAGAATGTAGCTTGTACATAGCCTTTTAAATTAATACTTTTTGTATCCTTTCTCATTAAGGCTTAATTCTACATTTTTACAAGTTTTGCTAATTATGAATAAATGAATAAAAATATATATATGGATATACAATATAGTCCTAATTTCAGATTTTTTTAAAATTATTTTTTGTTTTATTTTGTTTTAATATTTTCTTTCTTTAAATTCCCCCCTTACATTTAAAGGTGTTGCCTGGAAACCAACTGAAGAAATAATGCATTATTGTCATATGGCCTTACATACACAAAGCTAAATGTATTGTGGTTTTGTTTCGAACAAGAGACGAAGCTTTGAGGAAAAATTGTATAAAAAAAGAAAAAAAAAAACACTTAAAGTTTCTATGACCAGCCTCTTGTTCTGAGTTCTAGTATCCTGAAGGGTTTCAGAATTATTTTACTAGCACCTTGTGAAGTGTTTATGTGTCAGTGATGTAATTTATTAATGTTTGTAGCTTTTTTATACTTGTACAATTCTTAAGAGGTTTTGTTTTTGAATATTTCATCTACTTGTGGAATTACCCTTAGCAGATGATTTTGTTTTCTTTTTTTTTTTTTTTGAGGGGGGGTGTGTGTGTATGTGTTTGAGAGACATCACAAACATTTCACACACTAGAATCTACATTAGCAAAAAAAGTTTTTTCTCCATTCTGTCTTCACTCAATGTCAGTGTTATCATGGCATCATGGTAAACATTTCCAATGTGACATATTATCATTATTGTTAATATTATAGTTATAAGCAGCTGTGTCCATGCCTCTCTCTCTCTCTCTCTCTCTCTCTCGCTCTGTCTCTCTCTCTCACACAGTTTTTATTTCGGTCAGGACATTTTGAACATGCGCTGTGCTCTAAAGCAGCAGTGTTTGACTCACAGATGTAAACCATGCGTCCACCTCTCAGAAATGAGACGATCAAGCTCTGTGTGTGGGACATATTTTCAGGTTTTTATTTGTATAATACGTGTGTTGCTTTGTTGTGGTTTATTTTTGTATGTCCGGCCTATTAAATGCATCCACTGTGCCAGGACAGTGAATGATACCTGTTGTAGCTGTCTTCCCTTACTGTTATTTACAGTACTAGTAAGTATTTACGATCCTTTTTGATCTGAATCTATATTTTTCTGTATGTAGATCGATTCTGTTTGAGATTATGGCTCACTTTTTTAAGACATCGAGAAATGGCAGACTCTGAGGAACAAACATATTGTTGTTAAATGATATGATTGTCCGCCTTGTTTACTTTTGCAATACAGTTACTGTGGAAAACCTACTTTGTAATGTGTTCCTCCTATTCCACTTGAAACATCATGGCTTCTGTGGTGACGACTTTGGAAAAAAAAAAAAAGTTTTTCCCTGCTGCACGTCGTCTTGCTTTGAAGAAGGTGCGGCACATCCAGCAGCACGCTGGTCATAAACTGATCTGGCTGTGGGTTTTGTAACAGAGAGTCAAGGCCGAAACTTCAAGTTTGGGATCTTTCCTTCCCAGAGCTTTTAGCAGCTGCTTCAGCCAAGTCATTAATTAAAACCAAGCCAAAGTCAACACCATTAAAAATGTATTAACTTAAAAGTGCTCTCAAGTAGTCAAGACTCTTTTTACTTGAGGATGCCCTTTCGCTGTCCTGAGCAGTGTTGCCTCAGTTTAAATAGAACGTGCACAGAAAATCATACATGTTAAGTTTGCTGCCTCATGAGATGATTCTTAAAAGTTACTTCGGGCAGCGAGGCTCAAAGCCAAGCAACAGCAAGTCTGTGCCACTAGATGGAGTCAAAAAGTTATGGAGGACAAAAAAGAACTTTAGTAGAAATAAAAAATAAATATTAATTAATACAAATTATAAATAATAATAAATGCATCACTGCAAATAAATGACATGCTGAAATAAATGCATAAACATGATCAAAGTATTTATTCAATGCAACACATCTACATATATTAATATCTTCTATTATTTAATGCATTTTTATGTTACATCTGTTTATTTCTGTTCTGCCTGTGTCTGTCTGCTAAACAAGGAGGTAGTCCTGTACACCAGTGTCCAGCTGCTCTCACAGAGGAGGCTGGACTGACCTCGTTCATGGA
>OMLM01020838.1:204755-215899 GCA_900302695.1 Helostoma temminkii | reverse complement strand
AAGGTTAAGAGCGACGAGGGACATAAAAACAAAACAAGGCAGGAGAGGAAACGGATAAAAAGACAAAGAGAAAGTGAAGTAGAATAGAACCTGAGGCGAGAGAAAGGCCAAAACCACTAGGCTGACTCCTGCTCCTGCTCCCTCCCAACAAGCCCTCTTCTCTGAACAGGAAATGACTCTCTGCAGACAGAAGGGGAGGAGGTGTAGGGGGGCTCCAAACAGCTGTACCCAGCCTGGGCCAGCTCAGGGTGGGGGCACAGCCTGAGAGGAAAGAGTGGGAAGGATGGCAGTCCTTGGCAAACATGACTCCTACATCTTTACCTTACCAGATACAGTCTTTAGTGAGTGACGTTTGCGGGTTTCCTTTTCTCCTTGAAATTCTTGGATTCAAAAATTAGCTCTGTTTTGCTAAATCCCGGAGAACCACATTCAAATAGAAAGGCCAGCCAAATGTGTCAAACACAGTCACAAGGCTGAAAAAGTCCAAAGCTTAACCCCTTTCAGGAAAATGAGATCAGGAGGATTTAAATTATTTTATCTGCTGGTTTTATACTGAAGCGTCCCAGCATCAAATCCATGATAACATAATAATAATAAAGGGCTCCACTGAGAGAAATTGGGCAGCTCCAGGTCTGCCTGCCTGCCTGGGACGGACACCCGATACCCAGCTAAGACGATGCCCAGCCAGCCACATGCCTTCAGACGTCGTTAGAGCAGACACACAGCACGCCCCTCCTGCCACCCGCAATCCATCCACAGCCAATTACGAGCAATTTCCCTGTCCTGGGTGGGGTGAGCAGAGGGAAAGACAGAGGGAGGAAAAGCAGTTGTCAGCCTAAAGCAGACACACATGGTTCTGTTTACAAATTGCCAGTTGTTTGGCTTTGCCATGGTAACACTGCTGACACTGGCTGGATGAATATTTAAAGGCAAGACAGAGAGAGGGAGAGAGGGGGGTCGTGGTGACAGTCACGTCTTTGATGGTCTGCAGGGCGGGGTGAACTTTCAGCAGGAGAGATGGTTCATTGATGCATAATGTAGAAACGTACCACAAACAAACGTCTGTTTCCCTCCTCCCTTCATCTACCCCCTGCTCTACCTCAGTTCCCCTCAGCACCTTGGGCTTCTGTTTGGCTTCCCGAAATCCGCCTTTCCGAAACTAGAGATGCACAGCAAGGAGGTGCCTGATTCACCAGAAGTAGCGCCGGTGGTTCCCACAGGAAACCTGGAGTGTCTCAAGACAAGGTGCTCTGGACACACACACGCACATGCGCGTGCACGCGCGCGCACACACACACACAGCAGCAGCACAGCACTGCACAAACAGGTAACTACAACTATTATACTGTAAGTGCAACTGGTTAGTCAGACTAACATAACAGGATGAAGGAACCTGCTGACTGGGACCCAGAAACCTTTTCTAAAGAATAAGCATCACTATGTCTATCTCAATCTTCGCCACCATGGAATAACAAAAATCATTGCCAATCATTTTTAACAATTCAGCATACAGTGTTTCTGAGAAATTACAGCTGCTCCCTCAGCTTGGTTAACTGCTGTAAATACTAGAGTAGGCATGACCCTGATGGACATAGAAAAAAACATCACATTTGACTTGTTGTCAGGATTAAATACTGCACCATACTTGCTAATTGTTAAGTAAATGTCTTGCAGATGTTTTGTTTCAACAAACTGGCTAGCTGGTCTGCTTTGAGTAAATCTGACCAGTGAATAAAAAACACACTGTATGCATGCAAGCCACAAAAGTAGCAGGTGAGACAACAAACCTAATGCTGTGCATCAAGTGTGTGAAAATATTCCAATAAAGACTAAGCAAACATTAGTATAACATGCAAAATATGCAAATATGTCTTGAGATACAAAAGAAACTAAAATACTGATCTGAAAAGGCATCTGCTCATGCTAGCTGACATACAGAGCGAACCTGTTTTAACAGTTGTCAATTAATGACCTCACAAAACGCCCTGTACTGACAGACAAGAGGCAACAATAAATCACTAATTTGCCTGTGAATTTTATTGCAACAGATATTAAACCTTAAGAGGTAGCGCATGAAGAAAGTGGTTTCAATATTCTAATGTAGGTTTTCCATAGTTGCACAGTACCTGTCATTTTACATATATATACATATGTACATACATAGATATAGATATACATATGTACATACATACACATATATACATATGTACATACACACACACATATATACATATGTACATACAGTATGTGTGTATATATATGTACATATATACACGTGTGCGCACACAGATACACACACGATCACACAGATCAAATCAAACAGATTATTTTTAAAAACAAACTTTAATTTCACCAGTTCCAGTGAAGTAAGACTTCCTTCCACATGAGTAAAAAAATTACTCATTGCAGTTACAGTCAGATATGACTGGTCCAGAGTATTGCCATATCAGGCAGTGACTGATGCTGACACCTCGAATCACCACTGCAGTCAAACTGAGCTTCACCAATGTAACCTCTCCACCCACAATCCTCTCAAAGAGCACCCCCCGCCACCTCTGCCACCATCACCTTCTAATAATAACACTGTGCGCTGTGAGGGGTCTGCTGTCAGACAAGGCAACCCGTCGAGTCTTTTATCTCTGAAGTTCTGCGTGCGCGCAAACACACACATACACGTTTAAACCTTAACCTATCACGTACTTTGACACACATGTACTGGGGGAAAAACACTGAGCTCCGTCTGCTCCTGGACAAGGCAACCCTACTGTTCGTTTCATCTCCCCACTCCTTTCTCTGCTTGCTGCTGGCACCATTACGTTAACACAAACACCGTATTTCTGTCATCGTCCCCAGGACGCGGCGTTCCCTTAATATTTCTCTTTCTTCTGCGGGTGTTCGGGGAATAGTGATGGGGGCATGAAGGGATCTGGGACATGGGTGAATTGTGGGAAATCAGAGTGCAGTCTGTGGCCTCACAGCATGCAACCCTCTCCCTCTCCCCCTTTCCTTCTCTATCTCTGTTTCACTTCTGGCAGAGAATCATACGAGGCTTCATGCAGATCGCATATTGTGGCCTCAAATGATCTGGGAAAACATGCCCTGTTAATGCTATGTGCACATCTGAACCCCGTTCAACTCTGAAACGGTGCACGCACAGTTTATGTGTGTTTCTCTGGGCTTATGTGTAGTTATGGTTGTGTTTGTTTTACCTCCACGTAGTCTTTGGCGTGGCCCCAGTCCCTCATGGAGTCCAGGTTGCCCAGGCTGAAGCTCTCCAGTTGGCCCAGGTGAATCTTTGCCACAGAACGGCTGATCTTACGTGTCACAAAGTTTGAACCTAAAACAACAAAGTTATTAAAAAAAAGCTTGATCGACAGGTTCTGAATTCAATTACAGTTTACATGAGATATAAATATAACAGAGGTTTAGTTTAGTCCAACACACACAAATCAAAATGGAGAAAACAAGGAACAGATAAGTGAAATTGCAGCCTCCTCACTGAACACAGAGTTTAAAAATCCCTATCAAACTTCTACATAACTCTCCATCACCACACATACATAGACAGCTTTCCAAACCCTTACTACTGCTCCAATAACTTAAACAAAAAGCCACTCTGAGTCAAATCAATTCGTTACCACCGCACATTACACCCACTAGATCCTTTTAGATTCTCCTCTCTCATTTTCCCCTCTAATTCAATGTTTCGGTGTCAAATCCGGGCTGGAAGCCAAAACAAATCTCACAGCATCAGTCTGTCAACACCAAAAAAAAAAAAAACTGCAATGGGGAAGTTCCACAGAAAAATGACAACCAAACAGGACCACCCTGGCTCTACTGGTGCACTGTCCACTCCAGAATCACCGCATCAACAGCCAGTGCATCTGCCAGATCAGCCAGCAGCGCTCCCCATTCCAAGTAGACACTTATGGTGATATTATTTGTGGAAAAATACTTTAAATAAGCCCCTAATGACTATTTTTGTGTCACTAGCAGAGTTAGAGTAGGTTTTGGGTGTTTTGGCAGGATGCTGAGTGTCGGTATCATGTTCTACATTCCTAATGCTGGAGAAAAGATGCCGCACAGAGTCCACGAATAAATGTTTGAGCCCTCCAACTTAAACACGGCATTGTACTGATGGAAATGAACACTAAATATTAGGGTGTTGAATCTAAAAATGACACCATCTTAGTTGAAAGAGTCTATTAGATGTTCAAAAGCCAAAATGACAGATATGTGAGAACATAATTTCAAATGAAAACTGGAAGCTTGCATCAAAGGGTTGGCTATTTTTATCTTGCAAAACATCTGTGCTGTACATAAATCTCCCACAATCTTGCATGAAGCTGAAGACCATAAGAGCTCCTACATGCTGCTTTTTAAACTCATCATGCTTGAGATAAATGTTGCCATTTAGCTCTGTGTCCATCCTAGCCATAATAGCATTGCTCTGTCTTGACACTGTACCACTGCTGCCCTGACAAGGAGCAGAGACAGGAAAATCCCATGAACCCAATCATGCGAATGCACTAAATTTGTAGTAATTATTTCATAAGAAAGCGACAGCCTTAAGCAGGCTGAGCAAAAACAGACCAGAGAGGGTTAGACACGCTTATTTGAGAAAATACAGCATGTTGTGTATTGGTAGAGTCACATGGCCCCCACGTCAATGCTACCTTGTGGCCACGTTGAGCTGGAGTTTAATAAAGTTTATGTGAGGTTCTGGGCAGACTCTTTAAACATACTATAACAAAATTCAAAACAAAAAGCCACTTCTTGTTCTCAGTTGCCTGAATCATTATTACTGACACATCTATTAGAAAACAAGCATATCTCCAGAGTGTCGATAGTTGTCGATGGAAACCCCCTCCATTGTCAGACCTGTCCTGTCTTTGCATGATCGTCTCATTTGGCCCCGGGGCCATTCTCCAACCTGGCAGGTCATCTGTTTCAGCAAGTAGAGCTGCTGTTCCATATTCTGGATTGATTAAGACTTTTTTTATTTACTACATAATTCCATACATGTTCTTTCATAGTTTGAAAACCACTGAAGAAGAAGGTGTGTCTAAACCTTTGGTTGTTAGTGTAAGTGTATAGATATATATTTTGTATATACACATAGACACACACACATGGAGGGGGAAACAATGTAATAAGAGCCCAGATTGGTTAGCTGCAGTAAATGGGAAAGCAGAGATTTGATTTGATCCAGCATCCAGGGGAAACTCAAGTTTGCAGGTTAAATGCAGGTTGTCAAAACTGCGCAGAGCCGTTTTGGCTTGTAGAAAGGTGGCAGAGAAATACAGCGTAGCACAGTACCCCCAATCAGTAATAAAGTTCATTATTTCCCCCCCAAGCACACCTGTAGTCTCCTTGTAAAGCTCACACCTCTATTTGCAGTGGCTCTGCTCCCTGCCTTCTCTAATTGGTGCGGTGTGGACCAGAGTGTGGGTCTAATGGTCCAGCCTGCCTGGCTGTGGACAAAGCCTGTTCTGTTACTGGCCGGGTGTTAATGTGTTTCCTTTACTGGCAGCGGCACCGCAGGACAGCCAGGAGGAGGGGATGGAAGGAGGAAAGGGGAGCTGTGGGGGCTAAAAGAAGGTTTCGAGTCCAAACGCGGCAGCAGTGGCCGTTTAACCTTGCTCACAGCCCGGCAGAAAGTCTAATAAAACCATGGGCCATGAAAACCGAGCAGGCAGCAAAACCCACGCCAGAAAGTGACACTCACTTTCTTTCTCTGCTATTCTCAGTCAACCATTTCTTTTCTTTTTTTCCGTGTATCCTTTTCATTTTTTTGGCCTGAGAAGCAACAGGAAAAACGTAACACACAGACTTCGTTGGCACAGCTGGGCTGAAGTATGGAGAGAAAAGGGAGGAGGTGGATGTCGAGAAATGTGTCCCCCATCCAGGGCAGGCCATGTGGGCAAAGACAGGATGGTGACTGGATCTTTCAGCTGGGGGCTTAGGGCTGGGGGAGTCGAAGAGGACACTGTGGCTTTGAGGGAATTTTGGCTGGTCTGGCCCCGATTGCAACAGATTCTGTTGCTAGAACCACGCTTCTAAAGAAAAGTGACTTGAAGTCTGTCTTCAAACTGTGTGACAGCCCAGCCTTTACACACTCAGACCTCAGTCTGGCTCACATTATATATCGCTGTCTGTGAAAGAATTTATGTGCGTGTACTGATTGAGATTCAACCGCAGTGTAATTTCTTCAAATCACCCCTCTGTAACATTTATTTTGAAGACACAATGTGTGGTCACGGCTCAGCCGAATGGCATATTAGCTGTGGAAAACAGAAAAGTTGAGTTATTTAAAATCTTGAATCATGTCAAATATTTTTCAAGTGGGCTTTTAATGTTTCGTTTTCACAGGTAGAAATACTTCTTTTCTTAGCCAACCCTCCTCTTCCAACTTTAGGCCTGGCGTATGTTTTTCATCACCAAGTGAATCTGTTCCAAGCTGATTACTTAAAAAAATATGGAGTGGCTTGGTAACCTGGATTGTCCTAATGAACCACATTACAAAAACAAGATTGTGGATTGCTTTTATAATCTTTAAGAAGTTGAACACAAAGTACTTTGGACACAATTGGGTATTTTCAAAAGTATGTCACTTTGATATTTTACAGTTATTCTACAGAAGAAAATTTCTGTCATCAGCTTGTCAGTGTGTTGAAGGTGGTAAAGGAGAAGTAGACGAGACATAATTTTGAATACAAGGTTGTCATAGAAACCATTAGGTTACCTCTACACAGAGTTTACACACCTGCTTTGGAATTCAACCAGAACTGCAAATCCCATAATCCCTCTCTTTCTTTGAGCTATAGCCTAAGGGAGTGAAAGACTTTGTGGTAGATCAGAAGTGAAAAATGCAACCCTTAATTTCCATCTGCACTCCCACACGTTCAAGGATTTAGGTTGACTCTGTAGCTCTGTTTACATCAAAATGAACACATAGCCACCTTATATTTTTGAACTGAGTCGTGAACAAAGTAGCTAATCTGCAGGAGCAGCGAGTGATTCTGTAAAGGGGAAACTTCTTTAAGTCTGGTGTTGGCATAATTCCACCCAGGCTAAAAACTTCAGTATCTGCCATCACAGTTATTGCACAACTGACATTCAGACTCATCTCCACAATCTTGACAAAAGGAGAATTTTTGTGTTACATCCAAGATAGGTCATGCGCTCAACTCCGCCAACACAGTGTCTATTCACACCTGATAGACTGCTGCGCTTGTTCTGGGCTGACTCAACTGAGAGGGAGGGTGCAGAGAGAAAGAAATGTGAGGTGAGGAGGATCGGAACGGGGCTTGAAGAGTCAAAGACAAAGACGGTGAGAGTCACTTTTTTTAAAAATCGGGTGTGATGTGAGAAAACGGATGGACGGCATAGAGTGTTCAAAGGTGTGGAGAAAGAGAGGGGAGTAGATAATACATGTTTTTCTTAAATGTGAAGACTGACAGCACCACCTCCACATTGCAGAACAGAGACTGGATGAGGCAAGGTATTTCACTTCAGTACTGAAAACAAAGATGTAATTGTGTCTGGCAAAATCCCACACTTCAACTAAATCATCTTGGGGTTCAGTTGTCCTCCTGCAGGGCTCTGACAAGGTCTGCCAAAGGTTGAGAGATGCAACGAGGTACCCTTAACTCGCAGTGCATAGGCGCAAGCACGCTGTCAACAAGATTCTTGGTTGTCATGGTGATGCAGGACAACAAACACATACTTTAGGGTAGCAATGGGGTTGAGTGAAGGTAGATCACGTGACATATCTAAAGCCATGACAGGCTTAGACACAGGGAAGCACCTTTGGGCCATGTGACACAAACTGGTGGAAGGTGTGGAGAGAGGAGAGGCCTCTGTCATCAGTGTTAGTTTCAGCTTCACACACTTATCACCTCACCACAGTTCAGCTGATGTTTAGGCGGCTCTCACTCAGGCCTTTCTTAACACCACCCAACAAAATGAAAGATCGAAAAACAAAAAGGGACAGGTCTGCACCGAGTTCAGTCTTACGAGATACCACCAAATCCCCTTGATGCTCCCTGACCGAGTCAATCCTATCTGAAGATTTCCTTTGAAAATAACCTCTCCAAAAAAATGGAAAACATATCTTCTTACAAATCTATCATGCGATCTGACCTTTTGGGCTCAACCTCAATGAAAGCAGAAAGATGAAGCCAAGGCATGTAGAGGCTTAGCAGCCTTATGTGTGTGTTTTAAGGGGCAGCATTGACTTTGGCAGTGCTATTCTAACTTCCCCAATGCTAACTGGTCTTCTCTCCTAACATAACAGTATATTATTCTATACTGCCAAGCGTGAACCGCAGAGCTCTCAGGGTGGACAGATGGATGAGACGTTCCCAAATAAACCAGGGGATTAGCGGACAACTGGAGCTGGTCAGTAGTAGCAACAGTGGATACACACACAAAACATATTACTGTGCTGATTTACTGCAGAGCTTTGGGTCAACATACAACTAATAACCATCAATCAAATTTGTGCTTTGTCTTTTATTCTGAAAATTATATTTTTGGGGACTTAAAAGTGCTGTATATTTGCCAAATATGATGACTAAATAAACATATGAACTGGTTATTTGCACAGGTTTCACTTCTGATCGCTCTTTCCAAGAAAGTGTGGAGTACTGCATTGTATCATATGTCACAGCAATATGGAGTCTATTTAGCACCTCTGCAAATGCTAATCCCCTTCCTCAGAGTTAGTGTGAGGGTTGTTTGTTATGGCTAACAACTAAGCCAACCAGAGATGAGTTAGCCGCGGTGTGAACCAGCCGACAGATGCAGGCTTCTGTTTGCTTTTCTTCATGCTGGATTTCCATCGAGTTATTTGTCCTCCCTAACTGTTCGATTTCAACCTTTCGCTGAAGAACAATGGATATCGGCTGTTTATTGGTTCAACGGTCAGGTGTTTATGAGAACAGTAAAAGAAACCAGAAGTACCTTCCTGCCAGGATTAAGTCATCCTGGCCGCCGTAAGAGACAGAGCTCCTTGTTGAATTGTACAGAGAAACAGTAAGTCTGAGAAAAAGTGGTGTTCAGGATCACTCTTCCCTCTCTAGCCATTCCCAGCCTTCTAGACAACACTCCACACTGTGCCATGGAATTGACTGGTCACTAGAAGGTTACTTTGGCAGATGCCAGGAGCAAGTCAAAGTTAGCTTGTTGTTAAAATGAAAAAAGGTCTCATGAATACAAAAACCAATTTGTTTCTCAAACACAGGCACACAGAGGCACATACACATCCACTGGCATCCAGGGACAATGAGCTCATAACTTTTCCTGGGTGTGGGAGAATGTGAAAAAATAGTGATGTCAAGGCCACCAACTTTGTCCCTTATTAGTGACTACTTATCCAGAGGCACAAGTGATCTGTTACAGAAGGAGCACCACACAGGAGTGACAGACATTCCACTAACTTCTTTGGTTATGCTGCTGTTTTTGGTGGTTTTGAGTATTAACATTTGGTTCAGAGTTTATCTTTTTGACCCATCACTACAATCACCACACTTACCTGTTTCTCTATGTCAACATTTTGGGTCTACCATTTTTACAGTTTCCTGTTGAACTGTCCTCTAAAACTTGCCATATGGATGTTTTGAAGCTCAAAAGCATCAACTCCTCCCCTTTAAAGCCCCCTTGTGGGTGACGGCATGCGCAGTCAAACACCCCCTTAGTGTGGCAGCGGCAGGGTCATGGCAGGCCCTGGGGGCCTGGGTAAACACTGGCCAATCTAGCCAACACAAGAGCCACATAGGGTTGTGCAAGGCAGCCGTGGGACATCTGGCCACATCACAGCACAGCGTTCCTGTGCTATGAGCAACAACAGCCAGAACTCTGGGAATAGAAGTGGCAGTGGAGTAAACCCAATGGCCAGCTGGAGAAATGCTGACTGTGGAGAAAGGAGGAGGAATACATGACATGAAACAAGGGAGAGGAAGAAAGGGGGGGAAGAGCGTCTGTGTGGCAATAACGGAGAGAGTAGCAGAGTCGAAGAGAAAGATGAGAAAGAGCGGACCAAGGACCACACAGGTCACGAAAATTTTAAAGAGCAAAAACTCAGTTAAGTTATTCAATTTAGAAAGGCGGCAAATTATACATTGACTACTTGTTTCTGCACTACTCATGATGCAGCCAATTCTTTCTAATCCCTTATCTGCATCATGCATCATTCTCAGCTAAACTAATTCTCCATAGACTTCCATGCCAACCAATATTTGCTGAGCTGGCTGTAAACGACACCAGTTCCCACACCTATCTATCTGCGGTAACTCATTAGAGTTTACTGGCTGACCCTCAACCTTGGCTGGGGTCGTGGCCAGGGTCTTCATTAAGGGATAAATCATAAACACCTGAGCGGGTGACCCAGACGCAGCTCTAAGGCTGCAGGCATGTGGTATTAATTCTGGGTCACAGTGGTGTGTAAATCAGGTTAAACCATCGCCTGTGACCCTCAGGGCTCACAGAACATATTAAAAATGTGAACACAACCCACTCACTGTGTGTCAGAATGTGTGAGAGTATACATGAAGTAGCCATGAGAAACCTGGCTCCACCAGTGAATGAATATAATGTTTTATAGAGCATGTAATTGAATACTGTTGCACCTTTTGTTTTACAGTTTTTTTTTCATATTAATAAAAAACTTTGATATAGTCACTCGGTTAATAAGTAATTTGATAGCAGTTACCGTAACTGTTTAGCTTTATTATATTACATGAACCACAAGATCAGAATTGACACATGGTATTAACATCAATGGTATTTGCCCAGAATTTAAAGACCCTACAGCTAGTAAAAATTCTGATGCTTTTTTGTGGGTGGCGCATTTTAACAGTGTCTAAATAAAATACATATTTTATTATACATATATGTTATTTTAATTGTATGTAATTTGAATGTACAGTCACTCACTTTCTTGGACTCTGAATGTTACACATATCGTTACACTGTTACACGCCCACTCAGTGGCATTAGATAACTGGAACTGCATCACCTATTGACTTGCTGATTAACGTCGGGCGGCCACAACAATCTTTTAGGCACATATCCACCTACAATAGAATATTTAAACTCACCTGATATGAAGCGTGAGGTAAATACATTTTTACTTTTTACTG
>OMLM01020838.1:153967-177289 GCA_900302695.1 Helostoma temminkii | reverse complement strand
AAAGGTGCAGCCCTAAATGAATGCATTATTCTCTGATATAATTCAGTTCATTGTATTTATTGCATTGTGCTGTAGCTATTCCATTCATTGTATACACACTGCTCAGAAAATAAAGGGAACACATAATCATTCCAATGTAAGTCCAAGCCCATCACACTTCTGGGATATCAACCTGTCCAGTTAGGAAGCAACACTGATTGTGAATCAGTTTCACCTGCTGTTGTGCAAATGGAGCAGACAACAGGTGGAAATTAGAGGCAATTAGCCAGACAACCCCTATAAAGGAATGGTTCTGCAGGTGGTGACCACAGACCATTTCCATATCCTCATCTTTTCTTTCTGATTTTTGGCCACTTTTGCATTTTGCCAGTGCCCTCACCACCAGAGGTAGCATGAGGCGGTGTCTGCAACCCACAGAAGTTGCCAAGATGGCACATCAATGCACACTGGGGCAAGAAGGTTTGCTCTGTCTCCCAGCACAGTGTCAAGAGCATGGAGGAGATACCAAGAGACAGGCCTGTACACCAGGAGATGTGGAGGGAGCTGTAGGAGGACAACAACCCAGCAGCAGGACCACTATCTGCTCCTTTGTGCAAGGAGGAACAGGAGGAACACTGCCAGATCCCTACATAATGACCTCCAGCAGGCCACTAATGTGCATGTTTCTGAATATACAGTAAACCAGCTTACTTGTTGACTCCTGGAGTCTGGAGACGCTGTGGAGAACGTTAGTCAGTATTTAGTTACATTTAAACATTAATACAATGTGTTCCTGGTTCACTGTGATCTGAAACACACCATCAATACTACTCTGAAGTCTGACACTCCACCATCTGATTTGTCTGTTGCTATGGGAAACAACATAAGTTAGTAGAGTAAACAGTGTTATTTTTGCTGCAGCACATATTTTCAGTAGAAAATGTTGTATGCTGGAGAAATCACAATATCACAGGTGTGGGTGTGAGTGAGGTGGTGCATCTTGTGGGAGATGTATCTAAAAGATCAAGTGAAAGTTTAAAAATGTGCAGATCGTGTGAATGGAAGGCATTTTAATTTGACACAATCAATGTGCTAAACTAGGAAATGGGGTTATAGCCCCAGAAAATGTCTCCATTTCCTGTTTTCTAGTTCATTCTCATCTTGCACTTTTTGTCCAGCGGGCATATGAAACTTCACACATCAATTTCTTTATTTCTGAAGTATGAATGCACTAAAGCTCAGTCCAATTATGAATGCAACCAGTTTCATCTCTGGACATTTCAGCATGTTCTGAAATGAGTCTTGAGTCAGTGGTGAGTCACAAAGGCACTATGAAAAACACCCACCTTACCCACCTACACACACTGTAATCACGTTCATTTCACATGTACATCTAAGATGCCTTACTTACATTTGTAGGGAGCATTAATGCTGAAAACATCTCATATAGAGTGTTAAAACCGACTGGTATCCAGGAATTTGAGGCTTTACCGAACACTGATCTGTGTATTCTTCCCACCTTCCAGCTTTAAAATAACTGCACTTCCCTATTTTAATTTTGGCTACGTTGTGTTTGTCATGGAGTGTCACTTGATGTCACATCACTTGATGCAGTTTGACTCTATGGTGAAGGTTATTACTTGGATTTCATACTTCTGAATGAGCTTATAATGTTAATACGCAAAGTACTAAAGGTTCCTATAAGATGAACCATCCAAAATAATACTGTGTAATGTCAGCCTGTAGCATTACTAACTTTACTTTACTCACTTTCAGTACTGTCATTGTTAGTAATAACGTAAGTCAGTATGAAAGCGAGTTCAATGATCCCTGTGGGGAAATTGATAACATTGATAAAGCTGTGCAGTAAAGATTTCCTCATTTTTTATTGTGATATAAGTGAATGGGTGATGATGTCATAATCTACCCTTCGAGTTGAGGGCTGAACACATCAAACTAGTACTGTCCACCCACAGGGTTGTTAATAAGCCATTATTGTTCATGTACCAGGGTTTAATGGGGTTGAAAGTCTTACTTTCCTCTTTTCACATTGTACGTTGCTTCTCTTACAAAGAGGCTGCAGCTTACATTAGTTTTCCTCTCTCCATACCAGTCTAATTACCTAATTAGGTCTACACATCTTTGTCATTCCTTTTGAGTGATTAGCCTTTATCTGTACTATTTTTGGATATCAGCTCCTATCGACTACAGTACTATGTACAGTGGCTTAAAAATGTCTTCAGACCTCTTCGCTGTTTACACAGTTTGGTTTATTTGAAGTGGATGAAATTACAATTTTTGCATCTAAGTCTAAATAAGATTCTTTTTATTGCAAATGCATTAGAAAAAACAAAACTGAGATCTCTTATTAATAAAAGCATTCAGACCATAAATGCGCATGTATGTGGAAGCACCTTCAAGTTCTCCTTGGTAACTCTGTACAAGCTTTGCACACCTGGACCAGCATGATTCAGTCCCATTCTTCCTGGTAGATACTCACCTCGTCTCCCTATCCTGCCACTGCCGTGCGTCACCATACAAACGGCATCTGCCAGGTGATGAGCAGTGCCTGGTGTTCAGCAGACACGTACTAGTGCTTGTAGCTCTGTTTTGTCACATCAAATTTTTTCTCTGTGCTCTCAGAGCCCTTAAATGCCATTTAGTAAACTCTAGGCAGGCTGTCACACACCTTTTATACACAGTAGATTCTGTCTAACCACAATACTTGATAGTGTTGTTGAGACGTTCTTCCCCCCAGTAGCTTCTCTCATCTTTGCAGAGGACTTTTGAAGTTCTTTGAGAGCAACCGTTGGTTTTCGGTCACCTCCCTGACTAAGGCTCTTCTCTTCTGGTTACTGAAATTATTAATGCAATGATGCAGTGTGAACTGTGGGAGTCTGAATAGTAAATGAAATGTTTAGGTTTTTGATTTTAATACACTTTGGTAGTATAGGTTATTATGTGTAAATTGATGAGCAATGGCTATTTTATCCATTTAAAATTGAATCAATATTGTAAAGTGGGCAAAGCGAGTGGAGGTTTGAATATGCTCTAAAGCGAATGTATGTGGTAGCATAGCAACAAAGAGCTACTTGAAGCTCCATTGTCATTGCTATCACTAAAACACATTGATAACTCTGCTTTGCATTCCACTTTTCTTAGTACTAGGCTCTATGTAGCTAAACCATCTCACTATTTGCACTGTCAAGGATGTCAGGTAGTTCACATTTGTTCTCTGCTGCCTGACTGAGGGTCAGCATGGGGGTTGTCACAGTAGGTTCAGTTAGGAGATTAGCACATGAGCAAATGAGCAAGGAAACGTCGAACACGTGGAGCGTAATTAAAAATGGGGATCTGTAGGGAAGTGGCCAGCCTTCATTATGTGAATTGTAACCTATTATATGGAAATGTAAGGTGGAGTTTTAACCCAGCCTCTACTTAGAGCCTTCCCTGCAGCTCTTCCTGTGACTCTCCTGTGGATATTAATGGACATGCAGAGAGCTGTCAAAGAGGAAGGTATTGATTGTCCTGCCTGGTATTTGTTTGCATTAACACTCAGTTGTATGGGAGTTTGAATGCGTTGTGTAAGGATGAGTCACGAGAGAGCAGACACGATTGATGAGCTTTATGTGTAGACAGAGCTCTATTGTCATCCCCGCACCACAGCTTCCGTCAGGGCTTTCTGTTCACCCTGCAGGCTTCTGAAACAAAGGCAGCCATGTTTTTCTGACCTCTCTGTTGCTCTAGTGTTGACCCACTCTGCTTGTTGCACTCACTGTAGGTCAGATACTTGTTTGCGTTAATTGTAATTTAATAGATTGGAGCACAGAGTGGTATAGAGCTGCAGTTTTGCTTCACAAATGACTAATGGGGCACTTGCTCCTGAGCTGTATGATTATTATGTAAGAAACATCATTTTATTGTTTGCCTGTTTTCATACTCTTCCAGTACAGAGATTATTTAATTTATGATAGATGTTAATTTTATGTCTTGTGTATAAATACAACTTAAAGGGTATTAAAGTCTACTTCTCTGCTAAGACCTCCCAGGGGCTGCATTCTTCATTATGATACAGACTAAGAGAAGACTTTACAGATCATGTGACTAACAATTTGCTTTGAATTCAAAGGTTTGCTTCCTCTAGAGAACACGGTTTTTAGTGGAGTTTATGGTCACTTCTTTAATTTCCTTAATTATTTGAATCACAATCCACCAGAAGCATCTGATCATAAATATGCATAAACACGTCTGTAGACTAAGGGTCTCCATCCACATTAGAAGCTGTGCAACTGTTTGTTTAGGCACATAATGGATGCTTTGGAATGCTAATATCAGCATGCTAACATGATCTTAGTGACAGTGGAAGAATGCAGGTGTTTAGCGAGTAATATTTACGCTGGCTAGCTTGGCAATATTTTCTAATTAGCATATAAGACTGGGGCTGACTGGTTATTGTGTAATCATTTAGTTTATTAACCCAAACTTGCAAAACACTCCAAAATCCAAAACATTTATTACCAAAGTCAGTGGATTTCATACTCTGGGGACCATGAATATGTTCTTATTCAGTAGTTGTTAATATTTATGTCTGGCTCAAATGATGGACCTAAAGCTGACATCCAGAATCCCTTGGACACACACTCAGCACCCTAATTTAATTCTTCTAAATGTAAATGATTCATCCTCTGCATGTGTGTGTACAATAAACAGACGCAGCAGATTGACCAACATGGCATCACCATCCACAGACCATAGCAAGGCAGTAATTGAAGTGTAATAGGTTGCCTGCGGCTTTTTTGCACTTATCTATAGTGCAGCTTTTTCCATACATCAGCCATGTCAGCATCCTTGCTATTAGCAGTGTGTGTCCAGATAATATGGCTCTCACAAACAAAACCGATTTTGCAGTTCCCATGGAAACAGAAGATGCTATCAAAACATTGCTCTTTGCCCCCTCCCTCCCTTTTACTCAGAAAGTATAATTGATGCTTGAAAAGCATCAGCGAACACAAAGAAGTAAAGTGAAAGATGTTTGTTTGTCTAATGTGCTTAAAAAAGACTGGGTTCATCAGATGAAGACATGATTGGTAATGTATTGGCAGAGACTGTACTAGTGGCATTCACATTCACTTTAATATGTTATTCAAACTAATTAATATGTTAGCATGACAACACACTAAATACAATGATCAACATGGTGAATGGGGCACATGGCCATTGTCTCTGTGAGCATACTTGCATGCAGATGTTAGCATTCTCAAACGCTGTACTGTACAGAGTGGCTGCCGTGCTCACCACAACAGGGAAGCAGTTCTTCTTTTATTGCAAAGGAGAAGTACTTAGTTTAATTTTAGATTAGAGCAGAGCGAGATTACTGAAATAATAAGTTTCACAGTAGCAGTGTCAGCACCACTAAGTAAGAAATAGGCTTCTAATGCACATGTATCTTTAAAAAATAAAAGGTTAATGAATAAATATTTTTCAACAGTTATGTTAAAGTTTTTGTTATGTTGTTTGGGCATACTGTACATAGTAAAAACACATATTTTCCTAAGAATAAGGGTAAGGAATATTGTCCCCTTGGTTTAAACTCAGTATGTAGTAGTATGTAGACAGTGTTCAGCTAAGGCCTTATGAATAACAGGGGCCCCTTGCTTTGGTATGTTCATGGAATTTTATTGAAAAAGAAAGTAACAACAGGCTTTAAACTCAGAAAAGGTCTGTAAAGATGCCTCTGCTGCACAGTCCCAGTGGGGTATAAAGGATTAAATGCTTCAGCCAGACACAGGCCTGTCAAAACAAAACAAAACCAGCATTCAGAGCTGCAGACAGCCAATCAGGACTCACCTCGAAGGATGATGTCAGTGGGCTGGAGGCACAGCTTACCCTGCTGGATCCAGTGATAGTTGTCTTGGGTTGTGTAGAGTTTGTCCAGAACCATCTCTGACAGTTTTTAGAGTTGCAGCTTTGTATTTCTTTGCTCATGTTGGCCAAAACCTGATGTGTGCTGTAATCATACATGTGCATAAATGTGTATTTGTCAGCTGTTGAGTGATAGTAACACAATCTTTTATTTATTTGAAAACGGAGAGATTGAGTTAATATGAGCGCTTGCTAAGACCTAGCTTCATCTTCTTGTGTCTTCAGGTCACAGAGCTGAATGAAGCACTATCCAACGAGGAGAGGAACCTGCTCTCTGTGGCCTACAAGAACGTGGTGGGGGCGAGGCGTTCATCCTGGCGCGTCATCTCCAGCATTGAGCAGAAGACGTCGGCCGATGGCAACGAGAAAAAGATCGAGATGGTGCGGGCCTACCGGGAAAAGATCGAGAAGGAGCTGGAGGCTGTGTGCCAAGACGTGCTCAACCTCCTCGACAACTTCCTGATCAAGAATTGCAACGAGACGCAGCACGAGAGCAAAGTGTTCTACCTGAAGATGAAGGGCGACTACTACCGCTACCTGGCCGAGGTGGCCACAGGAGAGAAGAGAGCCTCGGTGGTGGAGTCCTCTGAGAAGTCCTACAGCGAGGCCCATGAGATCAGCAAGGAGCACATGCAGCCCACCCACCCCATCCGCCTGGGCCTGGCTCTCAACTACTCCGTCTTCTACTATGAGATCCAGAACGCCCCGGAGCAGGCGTGCCACCTGGCCAAGACCGCCTTCGACGACGCCATCGCCGAGCTGGACACCCTCAACGAGGACTCCTACAAAGACTCCACTCTCATCATGCAGCTGCTACGAGACAACTTGACGCTGTGGACGAGCGACCAGCAGGACGATGAGGGAGGAGAGGGCAACAACTAAACAGTCCAAAACCTCATTCTGCCAAAACAACACGCGCGCTCACAAATGATGACAAAATAATAATAGTTAAAAAAAATTGTTAGAAATTTTAAAAAAAGGGAGGGGTATGGGGCGGTGGAACATCGGTTGCCAATTTAGCCGATGGTACTAACACGGCTGCTCTTCTTTATTTTTCCACAAATTAAAAGTGAAAAAAAGAAAAAAGCAGGAGGAGGGAAGACGATTTTAGTTTAGGAAATAACCTACGATTAAAAAAAAACAAAATAAAAGAGTGAATCCCCTCCTCGATAGCCTCTGCAGCATTTGTCAAAATACCACTTTAGAAGCAAGAGGTATGTAATTCATCACAGTGTGAATATTGGTAGCTTTACCTTCACACTGGCAGAGACTGGTCGTATTGCGCATATAAAGCTGAGCTGTCTTATTGTATTTGAGGTGAGGAGCTTTCAGAAATCGAGTTCTGACGCTTGAGCAGCAAGAAAATTAGAGTAACCTTGAATGTCATGATCTTGTGTAGTGGGAGAGAGATACAGACAGAGCGAGTGAGACAGCGGAGATGAAGACGGGCTTTTAGGGGTGTCAGACTTCATCGTGTAACTTTAAACGTACCCGACATCTTTAGTTGCACCACACTACGATCGTTGAGTGAGAAACAGGTTGTCTCTGTTAATGAAGATAACATAAAAAACTGTTTTTGTTTGCTTCGTGTCAGGTATGTGTCCAGCTCAGTCACACAGTCATACTGTAAGTAAAAATACAAATTCATAAAGTAAAGTTAGTGCAGCTTGTCCCTCTCATGTGCTGATGTGCTTCATTGAATAAATTAACTGTTTTTGGACACCTAATTCTTATTGTCAGTATTGTCGTTACTATAACAACTTATATTGCCTCCTTATGCTCATAGGAAACGATTTGATTGACAGGCATTCGGATAGCCAAATAAAATCAACAGGGACTTTGGAGAAATGACCCAGTATGCGAGTTGCCCCTGATTCTACAATTATCCTATCTTCATAACAATCAGTAAGATCTCAGACACAGCACCTGGAACCACAGACTCAATTAGTGAACTAAGTATAATTTGTGGACAGAGCACATGCAATGTTAAGTGGAAGCTCTAACAGCAGATTTTGAGGTTTGTGGATTTACTTTGTCTTCAGTTTCTTCTTGGTCAAGAAATGCTCTTGCCTACTATACTGTTTCTTCAGTGTAAGATGATAACTGCTCCAATATTCTCCATAATACAATATTGTGCATGCTGGTGATGTATTTATACAGTAGCTTCAATTTATTAACTTATACTGTAGATGTTATGTATTCATATGAACCTGACTTTAATCAGATTATTTTCTATTTATTTCTTTTTATTGCAATTGTTAGCTAGGTCTTATTTTATTCTGTGTTTTCTTTACTCCATTTGCTGAAGTACGCTATACCAAAACAGTGATTGTTAACAATAAATTGATCTGTTATGGACATCGCTATGTTGACATGCAGTTCTTGCTAATGGTGGCAGAATTGAAGACATTGAAGGCTTGTGATGTTCCACACAAGCACCAGAAAAAAAATTTAAATGCAGTGCATATAATTAACAAGTGCAGAATTCCCCTGTTTACATTTGGTGAAGAAAATGCTTTTACTGAGGTAAAGGGCGTACTCGTCATCTCACATACACATGCAGTACTACACCTGACAAAAACACAGAACCACTTTTCTATCATCGCAATCATGTATTAAATGGCAGCAGCAGTTTATTGTAGCTAATGAGGGGTCATATTAGCTACTTTATGATAAATAGGATAAATATCTCACTTTTATTTTTCTTTATTAACACCATGTCCTTGTGCACAGGCTCAGCTGACATCTGTCTCATTTCCTGCTACATCATTCCTATCACTCTTATCCTAATTTAAATCCAAGCATAGTTTTATTTAACTCTAACCTCATCAGTGTATACGTATCACATCATTCTCAAATCTATCATAATCTTTTATGATACATCATATTTTGAGATCATGTAGCGAAATAAAGGAATTTTTTTGTCATGGAGTAGGCATGCGATACAATCAATTGAAACTTATCGAAGTACAAGTACCTCAGAATGAAGTAAATAGTCACAGGTTATGACAGTGGCGTTGTGGTTCCATTTGGGTGACATATATAAATATTAAGTGCTGTTTATACACTATATAATGGCGACACAATAGTTTACACAGTAGTGAGCAGCATGTTGAGCTCTTGGACCTCTGTTAACATGGCCGAATTAACCTGTTAAGGGGCCCCAGGGCAAACATTAGGTCCTATTGTCCCCAACTGAACACTTTCATTTCAGACTCAGAGAGAAAATTAAAGCAACTTCGTAATACACAACTTTAAAACAAATGAGCTCAATATAAACTAAAATAGTCCAAGTTTTTAAAAACTAGGTTATGACACAGATCCCTTTTTCAAGACCGGATAATTCATCCCATCCAGTCCATCCAACAGTTACAACATTTCAGTCCAAAGTTTCGGATCATCTGAGAATAAACCTGACATTGTCTTCCCTAGAGCTACAATACTACCTGTAGATGAAATGAATATGTAACAGGGACAGGTTTAGTGACAATCACCACTGATGATTAATGCGATTGTTTCTGCGTGTATTAAAGGGAAATTTCTAAATGCATTATTCATAAAGTAATAACAGGGCACAGACAGCCTTGTTCCCAATATGATTATATTGCCTTTGTGATAGTGTGCCTCAATCACTCCACACTAAATGTTGAAATTTCTCTGCAGGTAAGTGACGTGAAATATCTAGTTAACCTCTCTCCGTGAGCACAAGAGAAACACTTCATCAAATCAGAAACGACTGCTCAAACACTGGAAACTGATGTCAGTCAAGAGCAGCAGTTTGTTAAATGATCTTCAATCACAGAGGGAAAATAATTAGAGAGACCTGGTGCGTGCCAAATGCCAAATATACCATTGGTTGACTACAGGTCTAAGGTGTTCTTATCAGCCAATCCTGGTCTGTTGCTAAGGAGACAAAAGCCCCCCACCTGCTTTTAGAAGTCGCCGCACAATACAGTCACAGTAGATATGAGACCTTTTCAGTTATTCTATCTTTATCATGATTAAAAATGACATGGTCAGCCATCATGCACCAAATGTATTATTTTAAATGGATGACCTTTTACGTCATGCTTATATGCCTTAATTAACCAGTCAAGTTTCAGTTTACATGCATGTCTGGTCACACTCTTTATCTAATCAGTCCAGGTGGGAAGTCCCTTCAGGCATTTCTGTAGTGTTGTGTTCACAACCCAGTGCCTCTGATCATTACTGTGACTGGTGCTAAATCTTAACAGGACTTAGACTAAACTTGACTAGACTAAATTTGTAGTTTACACTGAATTGAAAATTCAGAGCACAGGACAGGGACAGGTTGCAGACCCCTTGTTTGGTTGTTGGTCCCTCTTATACATCATACTTTAATTACATCCTCTGAAGCCAATCAGTGTGCTAGAACTAATCAGATAAGTTGCTAATCAATTTTATACATTTATACACACATCAATATGTCCCAAATTTTCACTGGTGCCAGCGCTTTGTGATAGGTTTTGTTGTTCTCTGTAAACTCAACATTATTTTCAGACAATAAATACATATATGAATAATGGTCAAATGGTTTTGCAATTAGTTGATTGATTTGATAATTAAATTAATCTTTTAAATACATTTTAAGCAATAATCTCACAGGCACCAACTTCCAATATGTGAATTTCTGCTATTGTTATTGTAGTTTGATAGTAAATACAACATGTTGTTGGCTATTTATAATAAAATATCTAATACAATAGATAAATAAGATAAGATAAAAATTTAAAATATATTAATGTGAGGATATTAATTTGGGCTCCATAGAATGAAGATGGCCTCTCCCCACTAGTATGTGACAGTAGTTTATGCATTAAATGAAATAATTATTAAAGAAAAAACACTAAATGTAAAAACTCTTTCCTGCATTAAAAAACATCTCTCTGTTCCATCACATTGAGGACATGTACAGTTCAGATGATGTCTTCTGGAGGATTTCTGGAGCAAAAGGTCAACCAACCAAAACTCCACCCTCTGTAGTGTGAGCAACCAAGTGACATCATCTGACCTGAAATGCTCCTCTATTGTCTATATTAGTTATTTCACACAGGAAATATGAGTAATAAACAGAACAGAACTTATATCCAACTTAGTTTGGATACAGAAGTTGTTCTGTAGAATAAAAACGAGAAACTAGTGAACATCAACAATGGTCAGGGTGATTTGCATTGTGTTCTCGCTGAAGTAAATTTGTGAGATTCTCTGTGAGAATAGTTTGTTGCTGCCAAGCCCTGGAGTGAAACTCGCCCTGACCCCCAGCTGTTACTGTTGCTTCACTTTTATCACCTCTGGACTTTGTTCCCTAGTCCTGCTGAAGTAACAGTGTACCACAAGGCTTTATGTGTTGTAGGAACTCTGTGGCTGATTGGTAATTATTAAAGATGGAAACGCCTCGTTGTTTCCGGCTGTGTCTTTTAAACAGCCTGTTTCGTGCACAGTGGGGTCATTTTCCCTAGAAGTTAGATCTTGACTATGAGAACAGCATGCTGATCAGTGTTGCATAACTTAATATAGTGATGAACACATTTGACTCAGTAAGGCATATTATTACAGAACAGGCTTTTCTTTACTTAGTTTTACATTTGAATAATTATTAATAAATCATCATGTGAAACAGAGTTCTGAAGGTGGGCTGGTGCAAACCCAAATGGAATATTCCTTAAACATTATCATTCAAATTGTGCAATATCAAATTTAACTGTAGACAGATTGAAGTGAAAAATAGTAGACTTCATATTTGGGATGTTTATTACTTATTATTACTTCTTCTTTGTCTTTCCTTTTTTCCCTCTGTGAAAAGACAAATAATCAGTTAATGCTGTGTGTTGAAACCTGGAGTCACATTCATAAAGTTGCTGAATGTGTAGTTCCCACTGTGATGGATGGAGGAGGAGTTTGGTGCCTTAGTCAAAACTAAGGGCACACTTAACATGTCTACCACAGCATTTTGCAGTGTCATACCATCCCATCTGGTTTGCACTTAGTGGATCATCATTTTTTTTTCAAACTGAACAATGACCCCTAAGGTCAAAGGTCAAGGCCCATGGTTATGTAAGAGCTATTTGTCCAAGAAGGAGAGTGATGTAGTGCTGTATTGGATGACCTGGCCTGCACAATAAGCCAGTCTAAATCCAATAGACGTGGTTTGGGATGAGTTTGACAGAAGAGTGAAGGAAAGCAGCCAACATGTACTTCCATGTAAAACCATTCTAGGTGACTACCTCAGAGAATGGCAACAGTGTTCAAAGCTGTCATCAAACCAAAGGGTGGCTACTTTGAAGAATCAAAAATATGTACATATTCTGGGTTATAAAACCCATATTGTATTCACAATAGACCACAGAATATGGTCAAATATTTCAATTAAAAATACCTTTTTGCTAAAAGTGTACATTTTCTTTTAAACATTTCTTAAGATTTCTATGTTGTATTGTGAATATAATATATATAAGAAAATCATTGCATTCTGTTTTTATGTAGATTTTACATAGTGTCCCAACATTTTTGGAATTAGGGTTGTAATGATTTCAGCTTTGCTGAAAAAAAGATCAAGCAAAAGGGTTTTCTAATGATCAGTTAACCTTTTTTGATACAGTTGTATAATTTCCAGATATGAAAGTCAGTAACCTGATAACTGTGCCACTCTTGGTGCAACCTGCTAAATAATGAATGAACTGTGATTAACCACATTTTTTTGGAAAGCTGAGTTCAGTTTCACTTTCCACAACCAGCCCTGATTACTACCAGACCTGTTGAATGTTGAATTTAACAGATTTCCTAAATTTCTAAGGCTTTTGGAATCCAGCAAACCATGGTGAGAGCCTTCATCTACAAATAGAAAAACAGTGGTGAACCTTCCCAGGAGTAGCCGGCCCATCAAAATTACTCCCAGAGCACAATGAGGACTCATCCAGGAGGTCATAGAAGAGCCCAGAACAACAGCTAATAACAGAAGGCCTTACCTGCCTCAGTTAAGGTCAGTGTTCACGATTCAACAATAGTGTGCGTCCTGTGACATCTGGAGTAAAACTAACACTGCATTTCATTAAAAGAGCGTCATGGTCTGGAGCTGCATTGCAGCTTCAGGACTTGGACAACTTACCATAATTGATGTGTCTGCAAGAGAAAAAATGTATGTATAGAAATGTATAATGCGAATGGTAACCAAAGAGCCCAGAACTTCCAAAGAGATAAGTGGACTGAATGGAAGATGACGGAGGAAGCTTGCACTGTTGAAAACAAATCATTGAAAAGCTAAAGACGAATTTGCCAAAATGCATATTGAAAAGCCACAAGGCAAGACACATTACCTCTATGTTCACTGATGCAAAACTGCAGCACACAAAGACAAGGACACTGTACCTACAGTGAGACATGGAGGAGGCCATGTATCTGTGCAGGTGTAGGTCATGGGTTCTCCAACAGGATAATAACATCAAAACACCAAAGAATGGCTATGAACAAAACACTGGACTACTCTGAAGTGGCCCTACATGAGCTCTGATCTAAAACCTATTGAACACCTGTGGAAAGAGCTGAAACATGTAGAGAAGGCACCCTTCAAACCTCAGACAGCTGGAGCAGTTCGCTCAGAGGAGTGGACCAGAACGACGCACAGGTGCAGAAGTCTTGTTGAGAGTTACAGAAATCGCTTGACTGCAGTGATTGCCTTGCCTCATACAACGAGAAAGACTCATTTCAAGTTATCGCAAACACTTGATTGCAGTTATGAAAACCTAATAACAGGTTTAGGTGGCAATTACATTTTTACATTGGGCCAGGCAGGTTTTGACAGCTTTTTACCTTAATAAATGAAATCATCATTTAAAACTGCATTTTGTATTTACTTGGGTTATCTTTGTGTATTATTAAAATTGTTTAATGATCCAAATCATTTAAGTGGGACAAATACAAATAATATTACAAAAATTAGAAAGGTGGCAAATACTTTTTCACTCCACTATCTATTGAAATCATAAAATATATGGACCAGTTTTCACTGAAGGCATATGGAGATGTTCTACTAGAAAAACTGTACATACACAATGCACTGCAGTTGTGGCTGTCTCATGCTCTTAGCATAAATTCTCTTCTCTACAGTTTGACATGTTGTGCTTTTCCTACTGTGACTGTTTAAAATGTCAGCAGGGAAAACGGCCTATTAAAAATAAAAACAAACAGACTTTGTAGTAATGATTGACTGCACATAATTAAAGCTGATACTAATATTCATGTTGTTTGACAAAATCATATCTGAGCACTCCATATACTGGATTGTAGTAAAACAGAAGAGATGTTGCTATTATGCCAATAGCACAAGGAAATATCCCCAAATTTAAAGTGAATTTGTTTGTTTTCTCTCCAGATTCATGTTTGTCGCAATTTCCCTTATCACAACATCACAACAGTATATTTGGACAAGTCAGCCATGTTCAGCCTCAGTGCAGGAAGGATGTCGAGATCTGAGAAGAAGTCCTGTCAGCATGGTGGTAACTAAAAGCTCTTTCCTGGTTTATAGGCTTGATAGCTCCTGGAATGATGGAGAGTGGAATGAATAATTTAGGCCTGCATTAAACTGGAAGGAACTGGTGACTCACGGAAGAGGAAAGGTTGAAGTACTAAGTGGTTGTGAGACTGCTGCCTCGTCACTGTGTGCCTGGCTTCTGTGAATGGCAGAGCTGAAGTCACTGTGTAGCATATACATGTGCATTAAATGCATATAGCACTGGATATACTGTACACAGTGCAAATAAATATATATTCTGTATATATGAATGAATAAGATTTTCAGAAAGTGGACATGTTTTGGCAGATGTTTAGAGTTTCACACACACAGACACTATAACCTTTGTGTGTATGTGTTACAGTCAAATGTTAGCTAATGATAGCTGATAAACAGCCTATATATAGTCATTACAGGTCTGGAACCATAGAAAGAAGACCCTTCACCAGTTCATGTCCTACCCTGTGTAACCATACAGCGTGCTGGAGGCTTAGTGCATAGCAGAGTGCTCTATAAATAGATCTCCCCTGCAGCTTTGGAGCCAAGAGTAGAGTTGGTATGTGCATTAGTGGCTGGTATGCAACATGAATGACTAGAAGTTGACAGGGAGGAAGAATGAGGAAGTGATGAAAACAACCAGTCATACAGTACGTCACCAGTTGTGTCACTGTGTCTTCATTACACCCCCCACGGTGACTGATGATCAACTGGTGGAGATGAGCAACAGAATCTCATGTGGAATTAACTTCATACGTGAGGTTGAATCATGTATTGATTGCAACACAGCCCTCAGCTCAGCTTTACTGATGTTGCCCCTGACCTAACTGCTCTACTTATATTATGATGAGTGCGTCTCTACACTGTACTGTACGTGCCTTGCCACACATCCGTACCATTTGAAAATGGGCCATGTGTTATGAAGACTTCTTTATCAGTCTTGAGTTTCTCAATGAAAATAAAATAAATAAAATAAAAAATGTCAATGTGTCACAAAATCTATACAGTTCATATCCGCAGATTAATCCAAATCTGTTTCTGAGATGTCTGATATAGTCATCTGGATGTAGAGCGAGAAAAAAAAATACAATAAGAATCATGATGTAGAGCATCATCCCTGCTTCAGTGGAAAACTACTGTATACTATGTATTATGTGTACTATGTATGACTTGCAGTCTGCACAGTAGATATTATGCAGCAATATGATATAGGATATGTGTAAGGCTCTCAATATTAAGCATTAAAATGCCAAATGTATGCTTGCAATATGACTTGCAAGTATTAATTCGTATTCTGGATAATAAAAATGAAGCTTCTGAATTTAAAAGCAGTGCTTTCTTTTTAGTTGTAACCTATTTGACACGATGAAGTCAGAAAACTGAAGCCTCATGTCAGCTTCAGATTAAGCGGGTGTGAAATAGAGCAATGACTAGAGCAAGAAAAACTGTTTTACGATTCATTCATCGTTTCAAGACTGACTTAAAAAAACCTAAATAAACCTGTTCTTTAAAATCAACAGTGATGAGGCATCTCGTTGGGCATGGACTGCCTGCATTCCTCCCGAGCGCTGACATGTTTCACTTGCTCTCTTTTGCTTGAATGATCATCAGATGTATAATTTAGCGTAAGATGCTGCAACATTAAGAAGCCTAGCATTTCCACTTATTATATATAACTTCCTGTAATATTACACACACAGCTCACACAGCAGCTTCAGGATGCCTGTTTCACGAAGAGGAAGACCACTGAAGTCATGCCACCAGCATGCAAATAAACAGCAGAACAGAAGACTCAATATGTTGTTTGTTCTTTATTGACTGAATAGTTTGTTTCCAAAGGCAACTACAGATGAAACCAATCTATTTCCAGTGTGAGGAGACCACAGTGTGATCGCTAACAGGCATCATTCCTCACATAAAGTGGTGGTGTGTACGCTCTCCTGGGACCGTGGTCCCGTAATTTACAAGATCACTGCTATTACAGTCCACTTCTCTGTTCTTTAGTATGTCTGCAGAGGCAGCACGAAGGCGATTTGCTCAATAGGAACGAGAGGGGTGTATGTGTGCAGGCGAAAAAGGCAAAGCAAAAAAGAAAAAAAGCTAGGCTAAGCTGAGAGATCCTACAGAAGAGTGTAATTACAGTAGAAAGAGCAGGTATATGGCACTGGTGCAGATGTGTTTACACGGTGCACTCAGCTGAGTCATTACCTGAGACAGAGTGGAGAGAGAGGAGCTACTGTAGGGTAATCCCTTGTTTACAAGCCTGCTTTATTCAGAGCGATAAGCTCCCTCTTCATCTTTCTAGAAGCAGTTTGTAGAAATAAAGTGCTCATTAGATTGTGTGTTTTTGTCACCACGCTGTCCATCCTCCTACTTCTTCACCACGCCGCCTTTGTCGGCCACGTTGACAGGTATTGTGGTTTCTGAGGACTCGATGGCAGGTTTGACCAAAGGAGCCTCAACGGTCAGCACCCCCTCAGGGGACAAGGAGGACGTCACCTTCTCAATGTTAGCTGTTGGGGGAAGACTGGTGGGGAGAAATGCAGCACAGTTAGGTTTAGGTGAATTATTCAGTATCCCTGTCACTACCTAAACAAAGACAGGCTGAATCATCACTGTTTGAATGGCTGAACATCACATCTAAGACCAGCTCACTTTTCAGTGTATGTTGTGGCCCCTGGATGGCAGCACAACCCTACATACTGTAGGGATGAACACCATGAGGTGGAGGCTGCTGCTGCTTTTCAGAGCATGAAATTCAGCTTTCAGCAGCAGCCAGCCCTCTGCTGGGCAGTGCAAGCTACAGCTGAAGAGAATCACGACAGTGAGGTCATGATGAGAGTATCATCAGCTTGAGAAAAAAGATTTTTCTTTCATGAACCCCCACTACAAAGCCACAACAAAACACTGTTCAGTGTATGTTTAGAAGTGAGTCGACGGCCTACTGCATCACCAGCAGCTCACTTTAAACTCAACTACATACGGAAAGTCATCAATAACAAAGCTAATTTGGATTAAACTGAATCCTGCTTTAATTTCAATTTAATGTTATCCTTCTAAATTTCAAACAACAATCTGCTCACGTGTATTTCCTGGTGAAGCTTCTGGACACAAAGCCGTGCTCGTCCTTCCTCTCCTCGTGCTTGCCTGTGGACAAACATAATTAAATGCAGAGGATACAGTATCTTTAGTTCACATTCACTATATAAAATAATATATTATGTTGCAGCAACTATGTAGCCTGTATGTTTGTAAAATGCAAATGAAAACACTGCAGCCCTTGAATTCTTAAAAGGATGTTTGGTGGCTGTGGGCTTTGGTTGGGTTATGGAAAGGTAACAAGAAAACTCAGGTTAAGCCTCCTGGAGGAAAATCTGTTACATGCATAAACAAGGACGAGCTCTGGTTCAGTTTTCAGAAAAGAGAAATACATATGAAAACTCAGGTATCTTATTCGCCAGCAGTTAGATGAGAAAATTAAAACCACTCTACTGTATGTGTGGTAGATAAACATGAAGCTACAGCCACCGGAGGGTTTGCTTAGCTTAGCATAAAGGCTAATAAAGATAATAAAGTCCATCCATCAGCACTTTTAAAACCTACTAACCCATTTATTTCTCACTAAATCCACACTGAGAGCACATCTCTGATCTGGATGTAGCTATGTATTCATTATTATCTGTGGTTATTGTACATGTATTAGGGCCACCATAAAAATGATTTGAGTTCTGACTTTAATATCAGAATTCCTACTTCTGAGATTAAAGTCAGAACTTAGATATTTTTTATGGTGGCCCCAATCCTCTTCTGTATACATGTCCAGCTGCTGGTAAATATACTAATGGTAATAATCCACAAATTAAAAATAAATATGAAGCCAGGCCCTGGAGAATAATGAGGAAGCATTTAGTGGATTTTGGAGATGCTAGATGGAGTTTGTTGAAGTGGTATCAGGTATTCTACAACACTTACCAAAAATGCAAACAAACATATTTCCCCTAAAGACTTGTTTAATTATCTAACACTGCTGTATGTGTAGCATTTCATATAACACAGTGCACGGCACAATGACAGTGCTATTTTGTGTTTGTGGAGGCCACAGAAGGTCCTCGCTGGTCTTAATCATGTCCTGACTGTCTCTGACTGAACACAGATGCCTCGCTCTACAGAAATGTGTTTGTTGTGACAACGGGCTGATAAAAGTCCCTTTCCTCTGGGACCTGTCCTCCTTCCAATACGAGTACACAGCCTGTGTGAGCGTGTGTCCGACTGGGCCAAGGAGGCTTCTATATGAATTATCGTTAGTTCTGAATATGCATGAAAATGACAGAGAGGGTGGCACCAGCATGAGGAGGTTGAATTAGTTTCTATTATTATTTTCTATTATTATTTTCTATTTGAAGCTCTTCACTGAGTCCTGTGATATCATCTTTAAACATAACCTTTTTCTCTGGAGACATATTACAAACACGAGGAGGCAAATTCCACTTGGGCTGAATCCCGTGCTTTGTTTATCTTTGTTGTTCCTGACCGTCCAGACTCTCTAGTGAGATATTAGCCATATTCAGGCCGTGGACCTGAGCCTGGACCAGCTCCAGCAGTCCATTTAAAGTAGCAGACAGACTGGGTGAGTCATGGTTAAATCCTCTACGCTAAGAATATGATTCTTTGTGAAGTGGCAGATAAAGAGGATGAGACTGACTCAGAGAAAGGACTGTAAGCAACACCTTCTTCAGGTTTGCACATTTGCCTTGATCCTGCGTGAGCATGGAGAACAGAGAAAACAGTTCAAGCCAACAAGTCAAACCTGAAATCTGTCATTTTTGCAGCTATGAGCCGTCGTAGGAGTCGACCCCCACATATTCGATTGTTTGTTGTTTTGCATGTAGAAGGCATACATCCAAAAGTCCCCACCCTCCACTGTACTGGAACTCAGTGTATTGTCCCAACATTTTATGTAACTCAGCAATGCAGCTGCCTTTTCCTGATCTAGCAAGAAAGTTTTCTTGTATCTTTATCTCACTACTATTCACTACTCTCACAGTAAACCTAAACACAGTACAAAGTAACACATGGTTTTATGTCTCTGCCAGTGCTCTGTCCTGTGTATGAACACATTTTTGTTAGATTTAGATTAGATGTTAGATCATCATGTAGCAGGTAAGAGCAGAGCACAGATGGGCTCAGTGCAGGAGAAATGAGACTCACCACTGATTTCCACCACTCCATCCTTGGTCTTCACCACCAGCTCCTCAGGAGAGAAGTGGTTGACATCTAGGGACACCCTCCAGTTCTCTGGTGTCTGCTTGATCTCTGACATGCCGCTGCTCACCTGACGGGACAGGGCACGAGCCTGCTGGGCCATCAAGGGGTTTGGATACATCATGGGGGTGTGGGGCATCATGCTGCCCATGTCCGGGGCAAGGATCGAAGGCCGCAGGTACCCAGGCCAGTGGGTGCTAGGTAGTGTGGAAAAGTCCTCCAGCATGGCTGGCATGCCGAAGGTCTGGTCGAAGATGCGGCTGCTCTGACACCAGTCACGGAAAGGGTCCCAGCTTGGAGTGCGGAGCAGGGTGAAAGGAATACGTCTCTCGGCCATGGCTGCTGTGTTTAGGCGCAGAGGAGTGTTGCTATAATGGACACCTTCTGGCTGCAGATGAAGAGCCCTTCGAACGTGCTGTCTGCTTTTGAGCTGAGATCTTTTATACACACTGACACCACCCCTGTCAACAGAGCCCTCCCTTATGACTCAAGCCCCCTCAGATCACACCCGCAGCACATTTAGGGAAAGTACTAGAATATCTATTCTTGGCAGACGTAGCATTGGAATGGAATCTAACAGGAAGGCCCTCCCCAGTAACAGCTGACCAGTGCACTGTTAATCCCCCCTCCCCACTCTGGACGTCACAAAGAGCCAGAAGAATCTGGGAGCTTGCTGGAAGTCAACTAGACCTGACAGAGAACATACAAACTCTCTCACACACACATACACCAAATCAAAAAAGAAAATGTGGTACACATTTGAACACTGACACTTTGTGGTGTACATGTAATCCACAATATCCAGCACAAACTGTTTGAATCTAGATGTTATCAGATCAACTGTGAAATTTTCAGCCTTCCTCATTTTATTGTCACCCATGAGGAATTAATAATCTGTGGTTTCTCTGAGCTGCTGACAACCTGACAGGCTTTTATTGCCAGTGTCACAGATGTGTTCCCACCAACTGTGCTGTTTTCTAAAAGTCTCCAGCTACTGCAGGATTCAGATTCGAATGTGTAAGAATGTTACTTTCCTGTTGTAATGTGAATATGTGATATAAACCCTCAGTGATGAACAGATGCACTGAGCACAAATGACTAAACTACGGGTGTCGTCCATTATACTGACATTAAAACAAGTGTGTTTCATTTAGTTGGGTTACTTTCTAAATCCTGGTGTTATGCACGTTGGTACACAGTTACACGTTACTGGCACATTTATTGTGAATTCAAAACATCTTTAATAACAGTCACAGGTTAAAGTATCTGCTGTGAAAAAAACAGTCTTAACAGCACATGAAACTATTATGTGGATGTGACAGTGTCTCCGTCTGTTGTAAAGGTACAGAAAGAAAGAAGAAACTAATAAATGACAACAGAAAAACAAAACAACAGTAAGAGTGCGGCAGACGTATACAGTAGTTTAATCAAAGTTTTTCCTTTTTTCATTTACTTTAACTGTTGCAGAACAGATCACAGATGAGATCCTACCAATTCCTCTCCTTAGTCTCGTTCTAACTAATTTGAGTTGAGGTAGCAGGAGAACGTTCTAGTTCATTTGTGTGAGGTTTAATTTTTCAGTCACTAGTGACAAGAACTGGAAGGTTCTCTTCAGTGCCATCTGTAGGCCAATATGTTTATGTAGTGGATCTATGTGACAACATGCAGTACTGCACCTGATGTTAGAAAAAAACACACAAGCGTCGTTCTTTCCCCATTTGTTTCTGTTTATTATCCGGTATATTAACTTGTACATTACAAAGAATGACTAGAACCAAAGGGGCAATGCTATACATGGAATAAATTAACAGGTTTGCAGAGTATCATAGTTGGGTTAAGTCTGGTTACACTGGGAATGCAACAGCATGTGAGTGACAGGAGACTGGACGAATGGTAAGGAAGACTTAGGGTGATCCCTGATTGTACCGCCAGTTCGTTTACTGCACTACTGAAGACACAGACAAGAGGAGGCATTACAGAGCCTGCATGTGCCCCTGCTATGTTAGCTTACATCACTTACTGTATATCCTACTGGTGGTAACCAGTGGTGGCTGGAAACATACAGCAGATAAGAGATGTTTTGGTTCTGATCACTCGCTCCTTAGTACTGACAGAGCCACAGTGTATTCGAACTAACCATTACAATAGGCTGGGATGCCATAATGGCAGTCGTAGGAGTAACTGTGGGCAACAAGTCAGTGCCACTACCTAAAATCAGAGCATCTTAAAAACGCTGAAGTGTACAAGCCTTCACCACAATAAGACATGAGATGAATGTAAAATGTAACATATCAAGTACATTACCAAATAGGAATGCAGCAACCTCACCTTTAAAGCATGTTCCCACTGCTTTACGGCCCATAGCAAAAATGCTAAATAAATAAATAAATAATAAATAACCAGATAAATAAACAAATAAATACAGTGGATCCATAAATAGCTGTGGTCAAAATAACATGAGACGTTTTGCAGACAGTTTTCCTGTACAGTACCTTACAGCAGCTTAAGGTGCAGGCTGCACTGGAGGACACGTAAAAACATACCTCTCTGATCATTGCAGAGGAGGTGCACACCTGCACGCAAGCGCACACACGCACTCACACACACACGCACGCACACACACACAGGATTAACAGAACTGACATAATCATTTTAACAGGGAAGAGAGTAAAAGTACATAATACATAGATTTTTTTTCCCCACCATCCCGTTCACCTGTGTGAGCAGGTGTCTGACATACTGTACAGGTCAGAGGGGAGCACTGATGCACCCTGGCACCTTTCATTTCTGCCAGGTACTCTCCTATGAGCAGCAAGTCTCTCCTGATGCATCATGCTAAACAAACCTCGTCAGTATATATGGGATATACAGTGCATAGTTTACAAAGCCAGAACCTAAAAGAGTTTATACAGACAAACCTATACAATACATTTTTTATCATATAAAAAGTTTCTTTTTTTTTTTTTGCTTCCTATTTCTTCTGCTGACTTTTCTTTTGTTCTCGCTTGTTGATCTGTGCGCTCCGGTGAAATGATTAGGGTGAGTACATGATAAAGGAAAACTGAAGTCTCAGAAATGTACAACAAGCGGTTGACGTGTATATATTTATACAGTATATAGTTTTGAATAAAATTTTTGGTTGTTTTGTGAAGGAAGAGAAAGAAAGTGCTAAAATACAGCAACATTTGATCCTTTGATCGACTCTACCAAATTCATTTTTGACCAGTGATGACCCATTTCCTTGAATACCATGGATATGTGAAGACATGAACAGTGACAGCCAATTTTATAGTTAGGTACCATATCAAAATACATTTCTTCTCTTTGATCCAGGCTCTGTATTAGAGAAGGATAGTGGTCACAGGTTGAGGAGTGTGAGCCCTGGACTGTACAGCAGTGCAGGTGCTGTCAAGAAAGATACATCATCTCTGAGATGCTGTCAGCAAATTTAACAGGACTTCTCCTCTGATTGGGTTTGTTTTCCCTCCTGTGCTGTCTGGTGTGTTCAGAAGCCGGGGCTGTCGTAGCTGCTGCGGCTGTAGTAACTGTGGTGACTGCGGGAGCGGCTCTTGCTGCGGCTCCAGCTCCTGCTGTGGCTCCAGCTCCGGCTGCGACTGCGGCTCCTGCTGTGACTC
>OMLM01020838.1:115853-153871 GCA_900302695.1 Helostoma temminkii | reverse complement strand
GGCCGCTTCCGAGCGCTGCGGGAGGAGGAGAGAGAGGATACAGTGTTAATGGTTACACTGAACAAATACATTGAAAACACTTCACTTCTAGACAACACATGATGTGTTAAGAGAAGATTTGGTTTGTTAAGAGAAAACCAGTGTTAGGTTACAGAAATGAAAGATTTTTGATCAGTACAGCATCTGAAAGAGAGCAGCTAAAACACCAGTGCTGTATCAGCCACACATACACACACACTCACACTCACGCTACAATGTCATTAGTTGAAGCTTAAGCATAGATTGCCTTGTTAATAGCCACGCTGGAAGTGTTTCCTGTAAGGTAATTAGCTGTTAGCTCCCAAAAGAACATCTTCTTCTCAGTGGAGGCCAACACCCAGAAAAATCAACAGTCAACAATGCGGGGTGAGACAAACACTATCAAGGTGTTCCTGCTGCCACAAGGTATATTCCACCTTGTCCTTTCAGCCGTGGTGTAGATAACTTCACCACAGCTTTGTCTTTCATGCTGTGATAGACCACGGTAAGTGCTTAAATAAACCTTGATAGCATTGTAATCTCTTTAGCCCTGTGTTACTACATTAGTGTGTAGCCTTAGTGGGGTGCAGCATTAGAGTTAGTGTGAGTTTCTTTGTGTACATTTCAGAGAGATGAAGGAGCGGTAAGCGGACAGAAAAGAACAGGAGGAGGCCAGGTTTACTCAGGGGACCTCTGATGTTTGCTGTTCAGCCGAGCTTCAGGAGTCAGACTAGCGGGGTCCTGCTGCACGGCAACTGTTACCAGGGTAACTAGCCTGCAGCAGCTCAATTCAGCAGCATCTCGTCGTCTTGGCGTCACGACCTTTAGGACAGGAGTGAAAGATGACAAGATACACACATTTCACCCATGTCTATTTGTATTTGAATGAGCAGGCACAGAGGTGACAGCGGAGAAACACTTTTCACTGCGATTATGGGAGGTTTATGTTTTAATAACTAACTTAAAGGCAACAAACCTCAAGAGGCTGTGGGAAGAGAAACAAAAAACATTTATCGAGTGATAAAAATAATCCTGCTCATTACATAAAAATACTACATAAATACAACATTTGTAACAGATCAATACTCAGAGATATCAGTAAAAAATGTAAAAAGCTTAAGAGTATAATGACATCACACAGTGTTGACTGAGTATAGCGCTGTGGTTAATAAATAATAATAAACAATGACACTATAGCTCCCCTGCCAAAACCTTTTGCCACTGCTGGCTGTATATTGTAGCTTTTAGTCTTATGTAATCCTGTACTGTAGCAGTTTTTCACCTCATGTATTACAAAATGCTATATGAATAAAACTTTTATTAGGCTATACTAATTCATTTAATATCCAAATAAATGTGTGTGTGAATGTGTTAAATAGTATATTAAGCAAAAAAACTGAATTCACTGCAGAATTTAAGGGAAAGATTCTACGTTACTCGTGTATTTGTTTTCTTGATGAGAGTTTAGAGCAAATCCAGTACAACAACCACTTACTGCAGCTCAGCACCAACATGGTCAAGTAGCCTCACTCTGAAAAAGTGACAATCCTCGAACAAACACCTCTGAAGTTCACTTACTCATGTAAAAACAACAACGTTGTGGTTTTATTGACCTAACAAGACCCTGTCTGCAGCTTCACATTTTAGGATGGACTGATGTGAAAAATGTGAAAATGTTGAAACTTCATGAAGTGAACTTTAGACTTACCCTAATACGTGGATCATATAATACAATCACATTTCCCATTGACAATGAGAAAATACACATTTATTAGTTTATATTGTTTTAGTCACATTTTTCTTCCTGTCTGGAATGTGACTAACAAAGTGGCAAATAATTTCAATTGCTGAATGAAAGTCCACACAGGTCATAAGTAATGGATAAATGCCAACATGGGAATGTCCTAATGAAAATGGACGCCTGTGTTACCTGGTGATCCTGCGAGCCTCCATGAAGCTGGGTGAATCTCTTCTCCTTTTGCGAATGGGTGAGTAGCTGCGTGAGCGGCGGCGAGCTCGGCTGTCGGTGTCAGAGCGGTTGGCGCTGTCCCTCTCTCTGAACGACACACGTAACACCGTCAGCACAGCAGAAACACGTGACAACAAATTAAAGCTGAGCTGACAGAGAAATGTCAAGACGTTTTCACCTGGAGTTGTTCTGTTTGTTGTGCGGGGACTTGGCCTTGCTGGGGCCTCTGTCTCTGGATGCGGAGTGTGAGGATGAATGCCCGCTGCTCCAGGAGCTGCTGCGCTGTCTGAGGTTGGGTTTGTTCCGCGACTCCTCTTTCTTCCTGCTTGATGCGTGTGAGTGTCGGCCTGGAGATGCCGACGGGCTCCGATGGTGTGCTTGACCCCGACTGGAGTGGTGGTGGCGCTTGGAAGAGTGGCCGCCTTTTGTCCTGTGGTAATTGAAAGTATAATATAGAAAGTGTCAGTGATTCTCTGTCAGAGCTCAAAGCTCTGTCAAAGCTCATATGACGAGAGCTCAAAAATGTTGTCTACAAGTCCCACAGTGAGAAACAACAGAGAGCTTACTTTCTCTGGTGACGTGAAGTCCTTCCTCTGTGAGTGTGGTTGTGCTGGGAGTGGGCTGAGTCGCTGCTGTGAGCAGGGGAGTGTGAGCTCTTATTCTGGCCTCTCTGGCTCCCTCTCCTCCCTGACGCCTGGGTTACTGAGCTCCCTACAGCTGTGTTCCTGCTGTCCACACTCCCAGCCTCTCCTGCAGCGCACATTGGTCCTGTCTGGCTCCTGCTGGGGGCGCTGTGGAGCTTGTGCTCTTTCAGCAGGTTGGATTGGAAGCTTGCAGAGCTTGCAGTCAGCAGATGGAGCTTCTGTAAAGAAACGATGACCAACAGAGGCAAAAAAAAAAAAGAAAAAAAAGAAAAACAAAAGAAAAAGGACAAAAAGAGCATTAGAGTGTTTTCAGCTTGGTGATTTGAGTGCTACGGTGTACTTGCCAAAAGGAGGTAAACATCTTAAAGAAAAAGATCTAGATTTTCTCCATATGGCTTATAGATAGTCCTCTATGGTGCAGCGCATGCAATACTTGGCATGCAAAACCATAATGAGTTGAAGAAATCATAATCGCAAAAACAAACAAACAAAAATAAAAAATTAGGAAGAGGAGGAAGAGAGTGAAAGAAAACAAAACTGTGAACCAAATAATTAAAAGCAGAGGCAGAAAGTACAGAGCTACAGATTTTTTAGAGTAGAAAAAGAGGACTTCAGTTATTTTAGTAACGGTTAAAAGAAAATAAAACAAAACAGAAAGAGAAGACAACTTGACGGAACATCACAGAAATGGAAGGAACAAAATAAAGATCACAATTATTGAATCAATTGAATCAGAAAACAAATTGTCTGCTACTCAATTTTCTCTTTCTGGGTTTTTTTTTCCTGAAGACAATTGCAGAGATGTGAACAGCGACCCATTCTTTGTTTTTTATGGTTACTCTTGTTTAACTCCCTTCTGGTTAACATCCACTTACCAATAAAGTGGTATTCCCTCCTTTAGTAGGTAAGGTATGAAGAAAAGGGAAAAGTGGGGCAACATAAGTGCATCATTAGATTCACAAAATGCAAGAGAAAAAGACACAAAACCCTTCCCTGCCAGTGACTCATGAGACAATGCATGGAAATCAATGGAAAAGAACTTAAAAGAGGAAAACCACAATGTGCAGGGAATCCCTCACACAGAGAGTAAATCCTCTGGGCCCAGTCACCTTCCTAAACCTTGGTTATTGTCTTTAACTTTTTTCTTTTCATGTAGTAACTGCGTAAAACATTGAAGATGTTACTTTACTGTCCAACATGTTTTCAGAATAACCGTTTTAGCTTGAACTGGTTACAATGTATTTGTCCTCATGGGCTCTACCTGTTACTCTTTTCTGTTAACTTAGTTCCTAGGATTAATAACAGAGATTGTAAGGTAATTGCTGACACTGACTTGAGGTCAACCACATTTTGTGGCCATCCTGTGTGATTTTGGAGAACTGGCTGATGTAAAAACCACAAAAAGCATTTGGTCATTGAAAGATTAGTGAATGAGGAAACAATAAGAGTGTGAATGGATGCTTTGGGAATTTAAAGTGAAAAGCTCCTTTCAGTGTAATAAAAAGATAACTTTGAAATGATTTTAATATTACTGGCTTGGACTGAAATAATAGATAATGTTATCAATACTTCGCATGGAAAGACCAAAACCAACAATAAATGCATCCTACCACAACACCTTGATGATAGCTTATACCTGTGCCATTTAGTGCTCTCAAAGTGCTGCACTGCACTGTTCATTAGCATGAACATGGGCAGTGTGTAGTTTAAGATAACATACAGATTGTCCTAGTTCTGTATATAAATAATAGAAAACCCAAAGTCTGTGGCTTAAAATATAATCCCCAACAACTATTTTCTCCCAGTGAATTGATGCTCACTAAAACTTCACTGCACAGGTGTTTTAAGAAACCATGGTTCTGTGCCTAGAGCCACTAACATGCCTCTTACAAGGCGACATTGGCTACTGCCATCATCCAATCAAAATTTCAATTTGGTTGAATTTGGATTAAACACCTGCAAAACTAATAACATTCCCAACAGCCTCAACCGTTACATTATTTATTTTTAGCAAATGTTAGCATGCTATACTAAGTATACATGTAGTTTATTTCAAATTTTTACCTACATATTTGTATATTTTTTAACTTGTTGTGATCACAGTCAGGACTACAGTAGTGGACCTAGAAAACTTTATATGGGGCTGTAAAAGAGTGTCAAAAGGCTTTGGCACATTGAACACAATATGGTGGTATGTTTTTTTTATATATGTAATTTTTAAATCTAACTCTGATATTTTGCTTCAAATATATACAAGAAAAAAAAACAATATTTGTACTAAATACAAATGTTTTACTTTATCTCCATTTCTTGCCTATTTCAGAGATATTATGGACACAGCTTTGATGTATATACATTTTACAATATCTACTTTACAACTACAGCCACAGTGTGGCTGCCTCTCCGTCATCTATCTTTGCTACATAGATGGTATTGATAGAATAACACATGGTTGGTTTGGGTCTTTACAAAAGATGTGTTGATAGTAAGTACTAAAGTATATTCCAAACTTCTATTTTTTCTAGAACTAAGTGATTGGAGTTAGGAAGTGACAGTTACAGTAAATACTGCTCATTTCAAGCAGGTCACCAGAAGGTGTTTTGTATGTAACTAAATACAGCTGGCTCTTCCGCATGCATTATCATGTGCTGTCTGAACAGCAAAAGCACTGACTGATCCTTGCAGAAAGAAGAGCCGTTCTCCACTGGAGAGAAGACAACTAAGCGATACAATAAGAAAACACACAACCACTGGTGCTTATGACAGTTGTTAGAAACAGGAAATCAATATGGTGGAAATCATAAGACGAATGTACTAATTCACCAACAAACAAAGAGATGCTGGACAAACAGGAATGCATTCTACCAAAACAGAAAGTAAACAAAAATGGAAAGAAATGGACCTGGAAGATAGAGCGGGATATCGGACTTCAGAATGAAGTTAAGGAGGAAAGAGAAAAACCAGAACTCTATGTAATCCAATCTTTAAAGAGTCAAATCATAATTGATGGAGTCAAATTAATTTGGTTAATTACCACTGGTAAACAACAGAAAGAGAGAGAGAGAGAGAGAAAGAGAGAGAAACATTGACGTCACTCAGGCTAGGGTGCTTGTCACATTCTCATCTGCATAAAGATCACGTGCGTAGGCAAAGCATTACCTACCTTCCATTTCAATCAGTGACAGGTATGCAATATCAACACAAAAAAGGAAAGAAAGAAAAAAGAAAAAAGGAGAAAGGAATGTTCTCCGCAGCGAAATGGGAAAAAGACAATGACCTCTTTTTAGTATCAAAGCTACATATTTAGTCCAGAGACTGAGGAGAAATAAGCAAACCAAAAAGCAAAAAGAAAATAGAGGGGAGAAAAGTAAAAAATCCAGATGGAATTCAAACTCAAATTAGAAACAAAGGATGAAACTATTTGCTTTGTCTTTTTCGCTTGTACAAATACAACCATATTTGTATCAAAACTGAGGTGAGAGGTTGGGGATAAAGGTGAGCGGAAAGTTAATTGTCATATTAGTGGACATCCATATAGCGTAGAGTAGCTGAATGGAGGAGAGGGAGAGGAGGGAAGGAGAAGGGGGTGCATGCAGAACTGGCAGATGTGAAAGAAATGTGGGAAGAATAATGTCAGGACACCAAGAGTGAGAAGTGGGTCACACAGGACACAGATGAACAGGTAGGAGAGGAGGGGAGAGAAGAGTGTTGAAGGGACAGTCACTGCTAAGATGGACAACTAAGAGATTCAGCACATTTGAAAGGGACCCCAGTCACATTTTGGCCCTGGCCTTCATCAGCAGCAGGTTTTTGGGGATCAGCCCTACTTCCTGCTGGGCCACATTTCTTTATGACTATAAACACAGGAGCACTGAGAGGGAGTCGTAAGAAGCTTTGTCAAATCTGCTGTTTAAACGTGAAGAGAGAGCTTATGATCAAAAATGGCTTGGGTCCCTTTAAAATAACAGTCATGTTGATAAATGTGTGAGTTGTCCTTGTTATTTTCAAGAGTCCATGTACTTGCGTTTGAAGTGTTTCAATACATCCATTAATAATGAACAAGAGGACGAGTAGCCCCGGTTGGGATTCTCTCAACAACTGTGTGGGAGACAGTTTTAGATTGTTCCCATAGAGAAACGGCTCTTTATCATTGATGGGGAGGTTTAACCGACCTGCATTTTTCAAACCAGTTAGTCCTCATGCTTGAAGCCTTAGCCAGTGAATGTGTGTGTGTAACTCTTTGAGTCTGTTCTTTTGTCTGATGCAAAATTATTATGTGGCTACTCATCCTTGTTGTTGCCCATTCTCCTTCCCACCTGCCACTGGGAAGCTCGTGATTGGAAGAGTGTCTACTCCGACTTTCCAATGCAGGACTAAATATTACCATGCCAACATAGCTCTCACACAGGTATGTGCTGGGTTTCGAAGTAGCTGCAATTTTATGTGAGCAGCTATCCACAGTTAGCACAAGTGATTCTGCATTTTTAAGGCAGTCATTGAGTTACATCTGGCAGCATTCTCGTAAAAAGGTTTTGTTATATTCATTTCTTATTTTGATCACTTTGTTATTTTTGTATTTGCACTTCTATCCCCATTCTAAAATGTACAATATAACTCATAGTCATGTGCAAAAGGTAGGACCATCTTTTTTAAATCTATGTTCTTTTGTGTAAGAAAAAATAAAAAATAAAGATCACAGCTGATCTTAGTATTAGGCAAATACTTTTTTCTCTGTGCCATTATTTATATGAACTTATAAAACAAACAAAACATGGGCAATACTAAGTACCCCCCTACTTCTTTAACAGAATTAAAAAATGTTAAGTTTTAAAGGTGCTGATAATCATCAGCCTTTGATTAATTGATCATCGGCAGGTGTGCAGACCTCTATAAAAAGAAGGCTTGGCAGTTTGCTGATCTGGAGCATTCAGGTGATAATAAAGATAAAGAGGAAGTAAGGTCGTTGAGTTCAGCATTCTGCAGTGAAAACGATAATTCACAAATTGAAAGCCTTCAACACAGTTCCTAATCTTCCCAGGAATGTTAAAGTCCATGACAGCACAATTAGAAGAAAGCAGTTTGGAAGGGTTTCCCGCAGAAAGCTTCTTCTGTCTAAAAAAAAGATGTAAGCATGACTGATGTTCCCAAAACTACATCTGAACCTATGCCCTATGGATAGATGAGACCAAAGTGGAGTTGTTTGGCTTTAATGCCCAGGACCATGTTTGGCAAAAACCAAATGCAGAATTTCAACAGAAACACCACATACCCACTGTCAAGAACGATGGTGGAGGGGTGAGGATTTGGGCTTGTTTTGCAGGCACAGGACCTGGGTACCTTGCAGTCAGTGTATTCTAGAAGCAAATGTGAGGCCATCTGTCCGACAGCTAAAGCCTGGTTGAAACTGGTTTAGCTGTTGCTGCTAAAGGTTGATCTAGAAACTATTAAATCATGGGGGGTACTTAGTATTGCCCACGTGTTGTTTTTTTTTGTCTTTCTGACTTCATTTTAAAGAAATAATGGCACAATGATGTTGTTCATCTGAGTTTAAAATGGTCTAACACTAAAACCTGCTACAATCAGATGTTTTATCATTATATTTACACACATACAAGAGGGAGCAATAACTTTTGCACATGACTGTAATCTGTTAATTCTACTTGATCATATGTGCTTCCATCTCTCCTGTAATGAACTGGGTTTGAAGGGTTGAATTCAACAATTTCTGTAACTTTCTAAAAACTGATAATCCCCCTTTCACACCCTCTTCACACCATGATTGGCTAGTTGTACAGAACTGAGAAACCAAGAAAGTTATTCATTTCTGGTGCTTTTCATGTGCACCAGCAAATTCAACACTATGAGGACAGACTGTCTGAAAATTCCTTCCTATGATAAGAGGATTTTCTGTCTGTCTTCAAGCATTGCAGTTTGAGGAAGGTATAAATATACTAATAACTGGTGTGGTTGAAGAACAAATCATATGAACGTAGCCTAATTCTAACAGGTCGGTTATTCAAATACATGTCTGATTAACTTTCCCATCTCTGATAAACGATGCCCTAAGTTTTTCTGTGGAAATCAACCAGAACCGTCTCCTCTGTAGTAAATGAGACAGCCCCAACCAGGGCTAGAGGATGACTAGAGGAACACAAACTAAGATGACAGATAGAGAACCTGAGCTTCTATACATAATATTTTCTAAACCACACAACTGCTGCAGTAAAATTTATTTTCACTTAAATCCAGGATCTGTCACACATAATCACCTTCCTGCACAAAGATTCCAGTTTGAGAAGATTTTTTTTGGTGGAGATTAACAAGAGTGGCAACATCACCTTACACTTAAAAAATGCTGCTTAATGAAGTGAGCCAATTAAATGCTCCTTTACACTATGTCCCGTCTGAATGGCTCAACAGTACATGATCTAAAACCTGACACCTCCCTTGCCATTCTCCACTGGCCTGAATAAATAGAGTAGAAACAAAAGGTCAGGGACAGAAGAGATACTGCCACCTCAGGGAATTCATGCACATTGACATTGTAAAATAAAGCAATAGAGAGGAGCATGTGTTTAACCCCTGGTGCTTTGGCAGGAGCTGTTGGATGCCTGGAGGAGAAGAGGATCTATCACTGAGCACCAAATTAGCTTGAGAAGAAAGACAACTGTATTGACAAGAAGAAACTATTGCACATACCCAGTTAACCTACTTGGTCCAGTTCCAAAGCATTTGAGTGCTTTTTATATAAATGAGACAAAAAGATTTGGGCATTTATTCATGAGTAAGTACCACTTAAATTGATAAGGTTAAAAAAAACAATAATGAATAAAATAAGCAGAGAAAGACAGAGAGAAAGAGATCAGATGAGACCTCATAGACACATGCAAGCTGGAGTAGAAAATACGAGACATCAGTTCTCTGGAGAGAATGTTTGCAGCCCATTGAGATGCTCATTTATCAGAACAAGGCACTTTCACATGTGATTCTTTTGTCTAAGTGGTGTCTTTTGTTCTATTCCAACATAATAGCTGTCATCGCACTGCAGCTCTAATGAACCATTTATAGTATGGAAGTGCAAGCTTGTTTTCATATTGGCAGAAAGTCATTTAAAAATCACTGCTGACGGTTAATCAGAAACTAACACCAATGGTTGTTTTCAAAGAAGCCAAAAGAAACCAGGGCAGTTCCAAATCAAACTGGTTAAAAAGAATGTCATTTATAACACTCTGAGCTTTAGGAGCCTGTTGGTATGGTACATGGTGCTAAATGTTATGGTAATAACAGAGTTGTAACACCTTTATTACTGTGACGATTCTGTGACACAGGGCACAGCTCACCCCTATGGAAGATGTAAAAGCTCTAAGTAAAAACAAATCAAACAGAGTACATATATACTTTGTTAAATATGTTTATGTGTTTCTTATAATTAAACGTAACGCGTGCGTTAAAGGAACAGTTCTTTTTTGAAAACTTTTGTTAGTTAGTTTCTCCAGGAATTTGTGATGTTGCGACCATAACAATTAATGCAAGCTCAACAAATCCTCCTAAATTCTGTGCAACCTTGCAAAGCCAAGGGATAGGTTCACTTACAACAAGAAGAGAATATATCCCATATACATGGGATGTAATCTGCAGATGTGGGAGGAGCATGAAAATTCGAGGAGAGGTGGAGTGTCTGCAGACATCACTGCTAAAAGTAAGATGTGTTGGCCTTACAAACACCTTTCTACTGCCAAACAAACCTGAAGAATGGCTGATGGGGTTTGACAGATGAGACAAATCACAGTAACAAAGGCTGTTGCATCCAGATATATTGCAGTTAGACTAAGACAGTATGGTTAGTTAGTGTAGTGTAAAGTGATGGAGATGCGCTTGTCTATTTGCATGACAAACTGTGTACGTGTTAGAACACTCAGAACAGTGAAGTTTATTCTCACTGGAACAAGTTGCCTCTGAGTTTTAATGAATTACAGAAAACTATTTTTTCAATTTGCTCATTCAATTTATTCTAGCAATTTCATTCCAAAAAATGACTGTTGCCGCTGAAACATGTATTGTAACTGTGACTGTATTCTGTACTGTGATGTTTTTCATTTAAGTTTTTATGTATACATAAAGGATATTCATACTGCAGTGTGTGCTGTATTTAAACTCTGTTTGATTTGTTTTGACTTTGACATTTTTAATATTCCATACACTCCCACAGAAACAGCTGATACCTGGAATGGTGAGCTGCGCCTTGGTCAATATTTTGCAATATTTTCCACTTTGTAATTAGATTAGTCAGTTCAAGGAGGAAGTGCAGATTATCATCACTTTAAAGCACCGTCAGATGTCATGTCTCTGACAGCACAGGCTCATTAAAAACTTATCTACAGATGTTATTGTTTCTGTTAGACACATTTTCTTTGATATTTCTTCACAGATGTGAATCTTGCAAATGCTTGAAGCAGTTTCAAATCATTCTAGCTCAACTTTTTTTTATTATTCTTACCAGTCACTGGCTCGGAAGAAACAACACATCTTTTTGCTCATTCATTTGGAAATATTGTGTGTCGCTGCTGCTCATATTTCCATCTGAGGTGCGGTATGCTGATGTTGTGCTCTGAGTCAGAACAGAAACAACAGAACCTTTCCTAACTTTGCTCCCTCTCTGTTACCGACAAACAACAAGAACAAACAAAAAAACAAGATGGTAGAGGAGTCAAAGAGAGCCAGAAAAGCAGCAGGAGTGGCTGAGTTTTGCACAGCACGGAGTGTCTTTTACATGTCAAAAATAATATTAATAATAAAGACTGAGCTTAGTATAGGAAAATAGATGAGACTTCATGTCAACCAACACAAAAGAGAAATATAAAAGTCACTTGTAAAGACTGTAGTAGATACCATGGCAGTGGGTGAGAGGAGGGTGGGGGTGGGAGCAAAATAGAGGAGATAACATACATCGTGTCCTTTCTCGCCCTCGGAGTGATTGAGTCTGCCGGCCTTGCCATTTCGGCTTCGCTGGGAGTGGTCCCCGTTGTGCCATGCAGTAGGACTGTTGGATCCCGGGGACACCGAGGTGCAGGACGCCTTTTGTCCATCTGTCTTGTGCTTAGAGTTCAGTCTGGAAGAGCAGAGCCACACAGCAACACACTAGGTAAAGCATAGCAACCTCGCTTCCTGGGGACTAATGCTGTAAAAAATGTTCATGGTGACAAGTAAATTAGTGTCACACTCATAAATGAAGTATAATTATAACTATGCTGACCCACATCAGGGCCTATATTTATCAAAGTAAAAGTAAAATTTTAGATTTTGGAACCTCCAGACATTCGTTAAGCAGGTTTAGACCAGATCCTACTAGGCCAGAGGTAGACTGCAGTGGGGTATTAGAGGTGAACGTGTGATCACTTCAGAGTTGCTCTCTGAGGGTATGCACTTCCCTGTTAGTCAGTCACGTGATACATATCTATACATAACTCTTTACACTCAGTGAAAAACATTTTCACTCTTAGATCTTTCTTTAAAAATATGATTAACAACTTTTTTTCAACGTTTCTTCAATTTCAACATATTAATCTCAACTGATCAACTCTTTAGAAACCAAGTATATAATGCTCCAGTGCCAAGGTGATATCTTCAAATATATTATGTTATATTTATTAAAAAAACAGTAATTGGGATGCTGCTGCATGAAATTTTAAATTTGAAGTTTCAAATATCAAATTCAGTAATTGATTATCAAAATGGATCTTAATATATTAAAATTTAGAGCACTCTAACTGTGATGTCTACAGGTCCACAGACATTTATTAACATATCACAATACAAAGTAGCAAAAAGTATATTTGCCTTTGTTAAAAAACTAGATCTTATAGTTGCATGTGTCTGCTAAAGTCACATTTTAGTTTATGTGCATATTTGTTCAGACTCATATTCTAATCAGAGATTTGTACCAGATGTAGTGAAATTCCCCTCAGGTGTTCCTGAGATGTTGCTTTGAGAACAATGAGGTAGATGTGTAGTCACAGTCACTTTGACCTTTGGCCTTGAAAATCAGTTTATGTTTGAATGCAAGTAGACCTTGGTGCCAAATTTGAAGCAGTTCCCTCAAAGCTCCAACAAGATATAACATCCATAAGAGTGGAACAGACATGAGGTCACTGTGATCTTGACCTTGAACACCAGTGTCTAATGGGCTCGTCTTTGAGTGTCAATTTTGAAGAAACGTCCTCAAGGCGTACTGAGATATATTACATTTTCAAGAATGGGACAGGTAGACGCACAGACCACTGAACTGTTTGTAAGAACAAACAGACAACCTGAACACTGTCACTGCTGAAAAGCAATAAAACAAATCACAGAGGACTATTCCTAATAGGTGATTTGCAGCTAATGTGAACGCGCTGTCTATTCAGCTTAACAAATAGAAAACAGGATCTCAATGTTCAGAGCTACATGAAATGACAAACAGTGTTACCAACAATGAACATGAGTGCAGAGTGAGATATCACATTCATTTAATGGGGACTGTTATAAGACATGCTGAGGAGCTCCTTCTGCATCCTAATCTATCCCCTGAGGGCCAAGAGCAAATTAGACAGAGACTGACAGTCACCAGGGCAACCATGAGTAGGGTATTATCAGTGTGTGACAAAACAAAGTGTGTACGTGAATGTGTGTGTACTGTATGTGTGTGTATATACCTGGAGGGAGATTTGGAGGCGCTCCGAGTTGAGGACAGTGAGGCGCTACGGGAGCTACAGCAGCTGCCTTGACGCTGTGAACTCCTGCTGGGTGTCTCACCAGGGGACCTGATGGATGACAATGAATGGACGAACACACATCACACACACAAGCACACACATATACATACACAAAGCCACGTGTATGTATATACCATGGGGGAAACACACATGCCACAGGGAGCTCAATAGTTAATCTCAATGTAAAACAGTTCATGCACTGCCAAACACTTTCAATATATATTCTAATCGAGACAAGGTGCAATGTATGGCATGGAAACTGTGTTGAACTCACACATAATGCTTAGAAGGTACTCATTAACATTCTCTGTGAATAAATCCCTAGATAATGGGTGTAAAATACCAATATAAATTTATGAGAAACTCAACGTGATTCCAATTGTAGCACAGTTGACAACTGCTCACTGTACACACTGCACACTATACGTGTACATCAAATTTGACTGATAGTGAATGTGAAACATCTCAGTGGAAAAAAGCTGACATATTTTTCTTCCAAGTTCGCCATCAATATGTAAATGGTATCTGAGTGATTCTCTGTGCATCTCACCTCTTTTTCTGCTTATTCTTGTCTTTGTGTTTGTTCTTTGGGCTGCCAGATCTGAAACAAATGTCATCAGTATGTGAGGGGAAGAAGCTGTGTACAGTAAAACAATGGAAACACATATTCCCTTTGTAACACATAGAACTCACTGCTCATCCAACTGGATTGCATTGTCTTTTTGAACAAACAGTAATCAATGGGCAGAAATGACAATAACACACAACTAGAATAAGGAAAATAATTTGCATGATATTATTTTACATAAACATAAACAAGATTGTTAATGATGATCACACCATAATGTATTGTTTTCTTCTTTCATACACACCTGTATCTCCTCTTTTTCCTGGAGGCAGATCCAGATCTGACAAAAGCAAAAACCGCCATAACTATCAATTATGATCACATGACAGCTATGTCACATTATATGCAACTGAATATTTCATGTACCGTATTCTACAGTATGGACCAGGGGTCTATTGCATTAAGTAGGTTGTTGGAAGCAGACTAATCTGATCATTTATTTTTGGGTTTACCAGGTGCTTTTCGGAAAAACATTCTAGGACATCAGAGGTACTATAGTATTTTAGAAAACTGCTGGAGGCTCAACCCAAAATTTATTCTGTGAAGTACCCTTTTTTATATTTCCTATTTTTATATTTTCACATTCGCCTCCCAAGGCTATTGAGACTCCATAAAGCTGCTGAAAGTGTGTTGTGAGTGTGCTGAGTTTCATTTAGCAGCACTGTTTTTGCATTAAGGATACATATAACAGCTCATAACAACTCATATTGTACACGTGAGCTGCCTCCCTGGTTCATCCATGAGAATTTTATATTTGGTACAAAACTTGATTTCACACTTTATTGTTTTTTTGATATTTTGGTGTAGATTTGCAGATTTTTTATATAGATCTCGGCTGTTTCCATGGTGAGTAGTCAGACCAGAGGTGTTGCTATTTTCCTGAAGAGCCCAACATCTCCCCTGCTGTTTTACACACACTATAGCATGCAGCATGGAGTGGAAGGCAGTGCCAGCACAAAGTGTGTTGATTCACTGAAAGGGAAGTAATAAAGCTGTCACAGTAATGTATGTGGCTGACATATGATTCAGAGCTGTGGCACAAGTACCAGTCTATGTTTCACCACTGGAGAGAATCAACTGGAGACTTTCTTATATGACCCTGATATTGGAGACTCACGCCTTCCACTGCAAGGACATTGATATTATATGTGAGATAAATACACGTCCAAATGGGGAAACCCAACCTGGGGCTATTACTTTACAGTGAGCTGTACATCACAAGCAAGCAGCAGTATGAATTTAAGCAGGACAGAATTGAAGTAAGTCTCCCCATCCCTCACCCCTCTTAAAAAGAGCAACATCAGAGGAGGCAGACTTTTGGGAGGAACCCTGCGTGTTGCTCACCCTGACTCGTATACATTATTCATATACCAACAGTACCTGCAATGCAGCGCAGCTTTGGTGTGAGGCTGGGAGGGAGGTGCGGGGATGATGGGGGAGGACAAGGGAGACTCCAATGTGCGTGGATGGATGAGAGGTGGCAAACAAAAGCGGGATAGTGCAGTGATGCTCAGCAATTTAGTGAGAGGCTCATTTTTCTTGTGGTGGGTGCCCATGTTCAGGCTGGGTTATTAGAGCAACACACTTAGCCCCGTTCCCCCCGAGTCAGGCAGAGAACAGGAGACACTGGAGGAGGCGGACAATTGCTTATTGTCGTAGTGATATCCCAAGGCAATGCACAAGTATCTGTTGATGAGCTCTTGCTCCTTTCCTATCTCTACTTCCCCTCTATCTTTTGTTATATTCTCATTGCATTTGGCTCTTCTTTCCTCTGCTTTCTTTCTTTCCTTCTTCCCTTTTCCCTACTCTTGTCTTTCTTCTCTTCCTTTGTCTTCATTTACTCCATTCCCTTTCATTTCTTCATTACTTTCTCGTTTACGTCTTTCCTTCCTTTTCATCATGTATTTCCATCTTTAATTTTTCCCTGCTGGTCTTAATTCTACTCTCTTCTCTGCTCTTCCTTTCTTTCCTCATTTTCTTCTTCTGTTCATATTTCCTCATACTTTTCTATCCTTTTCTCTTCCTATTCTTCCTATCAACCCTTCTTCTTCCATTCATTCTTCATTTTCTTCCTCTCATCGTTTTGCCTGGAGTTTTGACTTTACTACTTCTACTACCTCCTGCCCTTTTCCTTCTTTTCCTGTTTCCTACATTTTTTTTTCTTCTTTCGCCTTATACCAGTCAGGGTCGACACAGCGGAACATGGTTTGGCAAGGATTTTACACAGAATACCTGTCCTGATGCAAACTTCTCCAATTTTGAACCAGGCTTGGAATCAGCACCCGGAGTGCACTGGCTTGTGCAATCTCAGTGTCTGGGGTTTTGTGGACATTTGTGGGTTCAGTGTCTTGTCCAGGGACACTTACACTGTAGACTTAAGACCAGGAGAAGCCAGGTCATGAACTACTGACCCTAGGGTTCATTGGACTCTACCAACTGTAACACTCTTTATTCCCCTCACTTCATCCCATTCTTTCATTCCGCAAAACCTTTCCTCTTTTATCTTTTTCCTTCCTTTATGTCTTTCTACCTTTCTTCTCTCCTACACAATAACTGTAAACTACTGCAAGGACAGACAAATACAAGAGAAAAATGAAACCAACACCAAGCATGTAGAGACTTGTTCAAGATGCACCTGGGATGAGAGCAGGCAGCAGCAGGAAGGGACAGAAACAAAAACTTTTTTTTTAACTTTCCCAGGAGCATTAGAGCTGTAGTCTGTACAGGAAATCACAAATACTGACTTCTACTACTGTTCTCAAGTCTCCACTAACTGTTGTTGTTGAATGTGTGTTGATTTGTGTTCATGCTTTAACCCCCATATGACTTCAGCACTTCAGATGAACTGGGTTAAAACTCTCATGAAATGTAGTTATCATGTTCAGAGTTTGCTGATGAGCTGACCAGACATGACACCACATAAATATAAAACAATTGGAGAGACAAAATAACCATAACTTATACATTCTGATTATTGATCTGTCAGATATTTAGACTGTCAGGGCAGGAGAGACTCTGTGCATATGTTATTTTAGATATCTTCAACATAAATCTGTCATCTTTTAGCCTATTTTCAAACTAAAATCATTATTGTTTATTTATATATGATCTTTTGATTATATAAATGACAATATGAAAACGGAAGCAATTAACTCAGGCTCATCCAGACTCTTGAGCAGACTCCCAGGACACATGAGATCCTCATCAATACTATGCTATGCAATGGGTTTTGTGATTTATCAATATATTGTGGATGATATGAGATGGCACATAAACACAACCCATGAAAAGTATCTTTTTTGTGATGATATCATCATCAGTATTTACACACACTCACCTATCTCGCTTGTGTTTCTTTCCACTCTTTTTCTTCTTCTCCCTGCGCGTGGGTGAAGAGCTGCCAAACCTGTCGATGGAGAGAGGGGGAATACTGTATGTGCATGCCATTACTGCAAAATGAGCCTCAGATGCTAAATTCTGGCTTTTCATTCATCATTGTGTTGAATTACATTACACCTCAGAGAAGGTCTCTGTTAGCAAGGGTGTCATCCTTTTGTAGCTTGGCTGATAAAGCGTGGCTCCCTTTGTCCCCAGGTCTATTCATCCCCCTGCCTTTCTATATCGTTCTACCTTCTCCTTCACACCAATGTACTTTTTCCTTCACAAGCGCTCTTTCAGTCTCACGCTCTCCTCCTTTTGCTGACCTTACTAAAAGAAAATGGAAGACGAGACTATGCTGTGCTAGTCAATCCCTACTGATAGTTTCCCCATTTTCACAATTGCAGGATCTGATGGCTCTTTCCCAGCATTCACACCAAAATAATTGGAATTCCACTTCACAAAAACACATTGTAATTATTCTGTCAATGAGGCTAGAAAAAAAATGAAGAAAAATCGAACCACTTCATCAGCGGAAGCCATTTTCACTCACCGACTCCTTCGACGGCCAGATTTCTTTTTCTTCCTTTTCTTTGGACGGGGGGATGGAGAGCTGCTCGATTTCCTCTTCACTCTGAATTGGCCACAGAAATAGAGTAGAAAAGGCAGAAATAATGTGATTGTTAAAATGATTATTATTATGATTATTTTCTGAAAGAATATAGTTCTGATTATAGTTATTTGCTGCTGTGCCAATAACAAGATAATGTGCGTATATTTTTCATTTCCTCAATTAATTCTGTCATAACAATCAACATTCTTACAATATACACTCAGCTGGAGTTGATTTAACTCTGAGGCTGCAGTTTGTGCTGCTGTTGAACTATACAATATTATGCAGAGAGGCATTTCTCTTATATATTTAGAAAAATATTTTTAAAATGTCAGTATAGCGCACAACAAATTCAACAGCGTCAGCAGCTCGTGAATTTCTCTAAAATAGTCTGAACAAAAACTGAACATCATGATTTTCATGAAGGAGGATTTAATATGACTGTTTTATCACACTGTAAAACATGCACTAGAGGAAACAACTTTTCTCTTTCTCTTTTGCAGTTTTTACTTTCATAAAACAACATTAACAAACCAACCTAAGCTCATTTAAACCACATTTTCAAAGCAGCAGGGGAACATGTATATGTATGTGTATATTCTATATTGGACAAATTAAAATTATGTACAGTGTGGATTGTCTTAGCTTTAGCAATGGTGTCGTACACGTGCTAACTGATTGTATCTTACTATACAAACAAGCAATAGCTTCAATGCTGTCTACAAAGTGATACAAGCTGAAATGTAAATGACCATCTCAATTATGGTTTTCACATATTAATATTAATGAGTGTTTAACATCAGGTGGTGGGTGATGTGAGTGCTACTGGTTGATCTGAAGGCCATTTTACCTTGAGATAAGTTTTAAGCTTATGGATATTGAAGAAAACACCCAAAGGCCTTGTGAAGCAGATAGCAGCTGATTTTATTCTGTACTTAAGGGTTGAGAACTGAGAAATGTATTACGTGTGTGTGTGTGTGTGCGCGTGCATTTGTTTGGTTGAATACATGCCTACATCTTACCTGCTGTCACTGTGGTAATCATGGTCATAGTCGCCATCTTCATAGCCAACCAATTCAGGATCTTCTTCATACTCAGGCTGATAGTGCAGGTGGTTGACACTGAAATCATAAATGTGAGGATGGTTATGAGGATCATAAATGTGAAGACTATGTGTCAGTTAGAGGCATAAATGTCTGCAGATGTATTGCAAGCTGATGTCCAAAGATAAAGAGGTAGAAAAGTAGAAAGCCAACAACACAATGCATAGTCATTCAAAAAGAAAAGTATTTAAATAAGTGATGGAGGAAATAGTGACCAACATTTTCACCACTAGGCCAAATTTGATCTCACGTTGTAGAAAATGTCTCCAATTACGCATGTGACACTAAAAAAACAAAACAAAAAGTTAACTACTACTAACTAAACATGATGCACACACAACTCCAGTCCATTATTAACATTAGTAATTTTCCCTCACCCCAGGAGTGAGAATATCATCTCCTCTCACACTCTTAGTGCTCAGCTTGTGGGATTCAAATTTGTATTGTGTATTCAGACAGATGGCTGCAGTTTTTTCCTTAATCTTCCCTGTCCCATTACCCGCTAACCCCTTATGTGCCCTCCTCTCATCCACTAGATCTGGCCCTGCTGACTCCATGTTGGCTAAAGAAACAGATCAAAAACACAGCACAGTTTTGCATCATGCCATCCCATCTCTCCGACACTATCACACTCTGATATTTTTACTTTCCCAGTATCATGCTCCGGGCTTTCTAGTGTTGTATTTCCATATAACATACTGTATAATGTGGAGGTTACTGGGATTTAGAGTGACGATGACAGAGACATAACACTGATGACTAACCATGGAGCATCTATTATGTAGAGAGAGATGAAAACAGGCAGGGTTAATGAGAAGGAAAGGGTGAAGTGATTTGTGGAAAGAAGGTAATAAAGAAATAGGATGGTAAATCTCTAGTAAGAAGATCAAATACACTTAGGTCACACTATTCAGAGCGAATTTTACATCAGATGAAGAGGAGAGGGATGGTGTTTAAAAAGACTAAATAAATGGTATAAAGTATCTGGAAGGAGAGCGTGGAGTGGATTTGAACAGGGCATAGGCCTGCCGCTTCCTGAGGAGGAGACGAGTCAACAGAGCCCTTAATTGGCCGAGCACCACTGGGCACAGCAGGGATGCCACGTATCAGCAAAACAACACTGTCTACACACATACACAGTGTTTGAGTTACTCACACACACAATGCTTGATCTGATGAATACACTTGCATTATAAAAATCTTGTTCATTTGATCTTGAGCAACAGTAAGAAAACAGGATCGACTGAGGAGGCAAGTAAACAGCTGTAGACAATGTGGGTGTAGGAATATTGGCACTGAGTGCAAGTAAATATAGAGAACGCATTTCAGACAAAACATACACTGCAAGTTAATGACATTTATTTAATGATTTTGGAATATTGAGCTGATTTTTCTATCCTGCAGTAGAAATCTGCCTCCCTACTTTTTCCATTAAACACAATCATCTTACTGTCCAGCTGGAAATCTCTAGATGAGATAAAGGAACTGCTGTGGCTGATTTGTCTTTCTTAACCCTGGGTTTTGCCTGCAGGCAATATGATGCACAAAAAAAACTAACATTTAGTTACAGTACTTAACATTTTTACTGTCAATACACTACAAAAATATAACAATATTTATTTAACACAAAGAGATCTCTGTTGGAAAAAAATGAAATGTGATCAGAAGTCTGGTGTGATATTAATAGATCACTATTCATTTGGAAATTATGATATGAAAACTTTCCTTAGTGATAAATCAACTAACACCCCTTCCTGTCTCTCATGCCATGCTTCAGTATGTTGGAGACATCTGTCCAGACTAGGCATGGTAAAGACAGTGTCACTGTTATGGAGATGAGTGAGTGTCTCTACACTTAATGGTGCCCTGGTGAGGCAGAGGGTCCCTAATTCAGCTAATAACCCTGGGACCTGGCAGTGATGGACTATGGCCAAGCTCATTCACATCCCCAGTCAGACAGCCACTCTGCCACTGGAGCTCAGATAAATGTCCTTTGCTGCAGATAGTTATAGTTTGTTATTCTGGGTGGTTGGAGGATGGGGGTTGAAGGATTGATTACTTCTCAGTATAAGGGTTGGAGCAAATCTAGCTTCTGCTTTATAGCTGTCATCGTAAGATGAAAGATTGAGTGTGATACTGGGGAAAGCCTTGAAGTTCTGGGTGCACCATGATTACATACCTGCATTTTGAAATGAGAAACATTTCTGTTTCTTAATCAAGTATGATCACTCTCATGTATTTCCTCAAATACTGAGAAGGGTACATAAAACCCATGGTCAGCTTCACAAATGATCCCACTCTGATCAAACAGCCTCTGTGTGAAATACTGAATGTCCCTGAGATGCTTTACACACTGCACTCCTTCTCTGACTCTGTGTTCCCATCCACTCCGCAGGAAATCAGTGTGAGATATTGGTAAACAAAGTTATATGCTAGCACACCCATGCTTACTGCTGCTGTTTATTGGTGCTATATGTAACAGTACTAAGCTACAGCTGAGGCATTGCCTATTAATAGCAGTATAGTCTCTGTGAAAAAGATCAGAAAGCTGAGCACAGTCAAGCATACCAAGGCAGCTGTGTATTTGAGGTTGTGATGTAGCTATGGTATATTTCTACATACAGTAACTATATCCGCATCTACTCCATCTAGCAGTGAAGGTCTCTTATTTGCTTTTTTGCTAACGACATTCAATTCACCAAAATCATTACATTTCTTTCTGAATGTTGACAGTTCTTTCAATAAATATCATGACATTGCCTTTAAGACTGGGGATGAGGGAATCACCAAAACACAGGAGAACTCTGATTAAAATAAAATCCCACATTTACTGATCTGGGGTCGATCTGAATATTAATGCAAAGGATTGTTGGTCTGTGTATTATTGGTGGCAGCAATTATCAGTGGACTTGGTCACCTAATGCCTACAGTGATTCTCACCTAGGTCCAAACCATACATTAACTGAGACACGCTTGGTATATGTGTCCATACATATGACTTTCACTTGTAAAGTTTCAAATTTGAGCAGGACGAAGATGGTCATAGGTCTGTAGTTCAGTGTGTGTGTGTGTGTGTGTGTGTGTGTGTGTGTGTGTGTTTAAGGGCCTGTGAGAGGTAGAGATGTGGAGAATTGGGGGGGATAACAAATCCGGAAATTGCAGCCTTCTACAATTTTCCACATCAAGGCTTTTCTGCAGAAGGGAAGTTGCAGAATAGAGAGAGAACTGCTGTGAAAAGTTAAACAAACACAGCTTTTTGTATCATTGTGGTTTATCTTCTCCATTAATATGTTCAATCTACTGTACATAACCATCCTCCATAACTCCCTCCCTCAGCCTTCCTCCCAATTTCAGCGTGTCCTGGCTAAATGTCAACCACAGAGGAGGGAAGATCATTAATCCTCTCTGGGAGACAGGAAGCATCAGCATCATTACCAGCCATTAGTTCACAGGCAGCAGGTCACACTGCCACCACCACACACTTTCTCAATCATTCACACGTACAGTGTATACGTACAGACGGGCCACCGTGCCCACATTGTCCTGCTGTTGCTGTTCCTGGAGTCTTTGACAGCAGAACAGTGGCCTTTGTGAACGTGTGTGTCTAACTGTGATCTGAACTAAGACTATACACACATTCATTCATTTTGATTCATTTCCAGTAATTCCATCTACACCTGCCCCAGATAAGACATTCTTCCTTCCACCTCGTGTTCAAAGCTACGGCTTAACACTAAACAAATTGATTATTATTATCATGTCAATCTTTGCCTCAGCTGTGTCAAACAGAGTCATGAATAGACTAGAAAATTCAGCTGATTATTCTCAAAGCACAGCTGTTCAAAGGTTTAACCAATCTTTGTCTAGTTTTATTACATTCATTTATAATAGTATTTATGTTCATTTTTTTATTGATATATTTGAACAAACTAGCTGAATTAAGAGTGAACAGTGAAATAAGAGTGAAGCAAGGGAACGAGGTGACGTGTTGAACCATACATGCACTCCAATGGTGTAAAGGAATATGAATGTATCACAAATATTAAACTGGATGCAGGGTAACTTACACGGCTTGAGTGTGTGAGCCCTCTCTGGTGATGACTCCTTCTTTGTCCATCAGCATTTGTCTGAATGTGCTCACTTTTTGTCGAATCTCCTCTTCTGTGTACCTGAGGATGGACATAAAGACAGTTAGCACAGGAGCACACGCACTCATACATAATCTGTAGTTTTGACTTCTCGGCTCAATAGACATGCATAAAGATAAATTTTATTTTATTTTTAAAGTGTTGAGCAGAGACCTGTGGAGATCCTGCAAACTGAAGCAGCAGCTTTTTAATGCCAGCATTCAGCAGGGGCCTAACTGTCATCTGTCGAGGAGCCATGTCATCCCCTGCCGTCACACACAGGCCGAACAAATGTCATTTGCTGTCTTTTGACATGTCGTGACCAAAAATTACAGTCAGCTGAACAATATATTCTGTTGACTCACTGTTAACTTTTCCCATCCCTGGCGGGTTTGCTGCTCAGGCCCAGGCTGCATGTCATGTTTTATTCTGTAAGTGAGCGTCATATAACTCGGGACTGTAGGGCTGCGTGAGGCAGTTCAACAGGCTGACACAGACAGACACCCGCAGACTGCTGCAGTGGCACATGAAAGAAATTACTGTCTGTGCCACATTGTAGATTCAGATTTTTGCAACTGACAAGATCTGGCTATTTTCACCTCAGGTAGATTGTTGCTGTCAGAGAGTGTAACAGTAGAACAGCGGAATCATCAATTATACACAATGAATGGATCAAACACTTCTAAAGTATTTTATGCATTAAGTTTTGGGTTACGTCTTCCCAGTTTATGAATAACACAAGTAACAGTGTGTGACCACAGGCCTGACACTATAGGAGTGGTGACATATCAGCAAAGAGACTTATAAAAAAAACAACAATTCAACCAGACTATCTGAAAACATCCTGTTCTATTCTACAGATTCTTATAAGATATGGATCCAGACCTGGGAAACCCCTGCTATAGCATAAAAATACATAATCACTGCTGACGTGTGAAAATGGCATTAACTTGAGTCGTGTTTGCTTGTATGTGATTAAATATAGGAGTCGATATACAGAATGCATATTCTGATCCCGTGCTATCAGGGCTTTGATGGTGCAGAGAATGAGTTTAGGAGAAGTGTGATGGAGAACTGAAATAGATGGAAGACTGACCAGCAGAGAAGAAGTCAGACGGTGTGAAAGCACCATTAGGAACCCACTGCACAGCAAACTCTCAGCCCAGCAGCTGTCAACTCAGCACAATAGAGGCCAAATGCACACACTTCACTTCTAATATTCAAGGCTTTCTGCACACAGCACAGGGGCCATCACCACACTGTAATGTCTTACCAACAACTCCACAGCAGTCACTACATGTTTGAACTGCCTGTTGTGGATCGAAGACCAGTGTAAAGTCGCTACAAAGACAGGAAAGCTCAGTAAGATACTGGCTGTGAAAATGAATGCACTTTGGCCAAACATGACTGAAAGGTTTTTTCCTTCACATTGTGCTGATGATGGTGAGAGCGTTAGCCCCTGCAGCTATCTCTGTTGACACTCCAGCTAAAGCAAGAATAGAGGGGTCAGAGCTTGAGGAGCTAAAAAGTCTCTGTTGACTCCTGGCCTGCAGATTCTGCGCTTTCTGCTTCTTGTCCTTTTGTTTGTTTGTCCTCCCACTGAATTGCTTCTCAGATTCAGCACAGCTTCACAGAGTGAAGCACAGCAAAGATGGCTTTTTTGACTGGTCTGCCTTGCTAATCAAACTCAGAGAAGGTATGCCTGTGGGAAGACATGCTATTCAGAGTAGGACAGAAACATGTCAAGGCTGCTTATTTTCAGCAATGCCCAGCAGTAGTGCTGCTACAATAAAAACCTGGGGTTAAATATGGACCAGAATAATCCCACATATCACCTAAATCTATGCAGGAATCTGGTGAATGGTGGAAGTAAGCTGCTAAGAACAAAAAGAAGTCAAGATGGAAAAGATAGAAGTAAAATCCGAACGTTTACGTTCAAACTTCTAAGTTACATTTAAGAGCAATTAAGAAACAAATCCATAGTAATCTCTGAATCAGTCCGTGTAAATAGCCACATATTGGTTTGTCAGAAGCTATTAGGATGAGCACACTAAAACAACACACATCTCTCCTGCACATTTAATTAGCACTTCTTGCAGCTGTAAAGGTAGCTGCTTTCTGCCAACACACCATCTGTTCTACTCTGGAGCAGTGCAGTGGAAGGAATGATTGGAGTGGTCACTCTCAGCAAGGCTGGGTAACACTAAATTGAAATTCAAATCAATGTTGAACCGCCTGTGCCATTGCACAACCGTGTGAGTGTGTGCCCTAGTTGTTTGTGAGATGGGACTGTTCAGAGACCAGAATAAGCCAAGTGGAGCCAAATGAAAGCCATTTAGTCCAGGCCCATTGCCTACAGCATGCAAAGACCCAGTGATTTGAGCCGAGAGAGAGACGGGGGACATCGATCAGAGTGAGAGGCTCGCCGCCACCCCATCCATGAAAAATCACCGCGATTTAAGAAGTTGATTGGAGTAATTAGACAGCTCTGAGCATCCACAGATTCTCCCATTAACTTGTGGTCCTGGAAAATGAATAGTTGTGTCCCAGAGGCCATCCTTCCGCTGATGGTCATCGATTTGATGAGGAGGTACGCATGTGTGGGGTGTGTGTTTGTGTGTGCTTGGTGTTTGTCTGAAGAGCCATTTTGAAATCCAGTTTCACAGGTGTGAAACTGTGCAGCCATCAATCGCTCTGCCAAGAGTACAGACAAACTGATGCTGGTGAGGTTAGTAAGACTGAAAGCTGCTGGTAATGTGGGAAGACAAACCTAAACACCCACATATTTAAGAGGCAGAATTAAAATGAAACTGCACTACTCTCCTGTTGAGAGGCTCTTCAGTCTGTTATAGTTGTAGCCTTTCTGGTTATATAACACACAATTGGTATATCAGACTGAATGTAGTGAAGAAAGTGTCCACTCGCTATATAAAGCTGCTCTCTTCACCTCCCCCACAGTGTTAGCAGATCAATGACTGGAGCTACACATTCTACCATTTTGAAACTGTTTTTTATAGTATGAAACTGTGATATTGACCGGAGAGCCCAACAGTGACAATGTATACAATGGGTCATTGTTCTTGAGATGCCTTCCCATCCAGTTTTCAGTGTTATAGGACACAGGCTTATCGCCTTATGACTCAGACGTTGGCTTGCAGGAAAGCCTCCATCAGAGCAGAGATACGTATTTACTCTGGGCTTAGAAGCTATGGCAGCAGCTCTCTTAATAGCACCTAGCTAGTCATCTCTTGCATTTAAAAAAGTCACTGCAGATGTTGCTAAAGCAATACCATGGTAATAGTGACTAAAATGCAGCAGTTTAGCTTTCTGACTGAATTCACTGTTCTGTCTTTGCCGGTATGTAAAGGCACAAGTTCAATTATGTGTACCTGTGTAGCTGCCTTGTTTACCAATGCCAGGCTATGCCTCTCTGCTCGACTTTAAAACATCAGATATTAATGCCAGTACACAAAACAACCTAATATTTCTGCTTAGTGAAGTAGGAACAATCTTTTGTCCCTCTTATTTTAAAAAATCTTACCACCAGTGGTACATACTTTGTTGGTAATAGACCTCTCTGAAGCCAATCTGTGTGTGTATGTGTTCTGCAGATGCATGTATGGGGTGTTTAGAGGGGAGGCCCTGGCAGCTTGCAGTCTAGACTGGACAACACCCTGTGAAGAGAGCTCATTAAAGAGTTGGAAAAAGGCACCGACACCACAGGAGTTTGAATCATCCACAATAATTATGGCCCAATTAGTGTTGAAAAACACCTGTGAAAAAGAGTCTGGACCCTTGCATGCAGAGCAGTCCTTACCCTCAAAACGACTCAATGATCTATGTTATCATAAGCTGTCTAAAGTCGCTTAAAAGCAGACTCTAAGGATTTTTTGTAAATATTCAAGATGTTGTTGATGGTGCTATAGTTTTGTGCCATCTCACCATGAGCTACCCTAACAAGTCACACCTCATGCTTCTCCAGACAGATGCCACGTGTAAATTGACTGGCATATGTAACCTTAGCTCAATTAATATATGGAAAAGAGCAATGTTCCCTGCAGTGGCAGAGCACTCAATGCACCCATGAATGGAGAGTGCTGCCAGGCCTTGGATGGCTTAATGAACAGACTGCTTTAATTGCTGAGTCTGTCTAATTGGCTCCCAGTGTGAGGCCATCATTCATGACAGAATATTTATCCTGGTCTTATCTCTGGAGAAGAGTGTGACTGGATATAAGGGGTTGTGTGTCAAAGAAAGGAAGGGGGTGTCTGCTGGTGTGGTTAAAGAGGGAGGCAGGTGTCCAGCCTGCCCCCCAGCCTAATCCTTTATCAAGGCCTCGGTCAGGATGGGGAGTCGCGTGTGACGTAGAGGCTGAGCCCGCTGGCTTAAATCCACAACAAATGAAAACAGACTCCAGCCACCATCTTAATTGTGTCTAATGCCTGGAATTGCTCTCCCTCTCTATCCCTGTTTCATCCCCCACTCTATCCCTTAATCCTGCACACAAGCACACCCTCTCTCTCACTGAAAGGAACACATTAGAAATTGAAGAGGCAGGGGGAGCTGTGGCGAGCCAAGTTGGCAAATGAGAGTCTCCTTTTATTATAGCTTAACAAGAGGCCTCACGTCCATCCGGAGCTTTAACACTCAGCTGAGTGGTCGCTATCCTTCAAGTGTGACTATCTGCCAGAAGAGCCCAGACCGTCTGACAAGTGAGTGGTGCTGGTTAGTGTGGGTGTCTGGTCTCCAGACCCTGGTAGATTTTCATTTGGGAATTTTGTTGAATCACTAATACTTATTTATTATTATAATTAACTTAACATAAATAATTAAGTTTGATATTTTCAAGCAAATTTAATTGTCAAAACTTAGTTAGTTTTGTTGTTCTGACTTTTAAACTTAAAATTTTGACTTTGAATTAATTTCTTAGAATTCACTCAACTCATTCAATTTCTCATAATAATGTTTGTTTTAGAAAAACAGTCAAGGTGGAAAGTTGCTGTGTGTCGTTACTACATATGCACCTTACGATGTGGTTGTTTATTTTATTACTAGTAAAAAGTATGTGAACCATGATAAAGGTTGCTGTTGAATTCATACTCTGCTACACTACACATATAAATAAAACAGCCAGCTGTGATTGTTATATACTGACCTTGGTACATACTTGCTCTGTCAGAAGCCATTCATCATGCTAGCTGTAGAGCTATACTTCAGTTAAAAAGAGTCAACTCTTCAGATATGTTGTTCAGTTTCATTGAGTGCCTGAGTTAAATAAACAAAAAGCCTCACATCCACACTAGTGTTCTAATTGAGCTGACATAGATTTTTAGTTTTAAAGTCCCTGCCTTGTTCAATAAATAATATATATAAACCAACTATCAAAATAACATGTAGTTGTGTTAGATGAACTAATTGCATTTGCTGACTTGACTTCAATTTTTAAGGCAGCTCTTGGACTCCTATGTTTAAGTTGAAACAGCAAGTTATATTTTACAGTATAGTCATCAGTGGGTCTTCTACATTACCCTCAGACCAGGAGCAGCTACATCTAATCCAGGCCAGGATGTGAGTGGACCTTGACAGATGGCAACAGTGAGCTGCCTCTTTCTTTTTTTGCAAAGTCCAGCAGTTTCCTTTCAGCTAAATCAGTCTGCCGTAGCTCCAGCACTACCTTTCAGTCTTAATGGGGCCCTTGTGTCTGACAGGGCCAGGCATGCTCAGGGAAGGTGGGAATGGTAAATGAGCAGAGGAAAAGGAAGTCTAATGCATTTCCATCTGTTCAAAATCCCCACTGGAGCACTGATTTAATTCATCTCTATTCTACAATGGTATAATCAGCTGCAGGAAAGGTAGTTTTCTCAATCACTGTTAAGGAGTGTAACACAGGAAAAAAACTCATCTTACGTTCAGTATATCTAAAAAAAATTTGCCAATTAGCTTCGATTAAACCACCCTTCCCTAAGCTTTGAAGGATTAGCAGGCTTTCTATAAATGACAACTGTGATGTCAATAAAATGTCACCAGGCATCATCGGAGAAAGAGAGTCTCTGTACCAACACAGGATCACAGGGTTTGTCATTAATTAGTCTTAGCCTGGAGTTTGCCTGCGAGTCGTGGTTATTCAGGCAGCAGTATGTTTGCGTGGGAGAGTGTGAGCGTGAGTGTGAAGATCAGCCTGGGAGAAGCCCTGGGATTGTGGATTAGGGTTGACTGCAGTCACTACAACTTCCATAGACGCTTTAAAGCAAAACCAACTTTGAGCTTAACACATATCACGCTAATTAAACATGCTGGGTTGGCCTCTGTTCCTAACCATCTCCAGCAACTTCGCTAATAACCATGACTTTGGGAGAGGGCCATTAATGTGTAGTTCAAGTGTTGGCTGCATATGTAAAATACACAAGACTGTAAAGAGAAAATGGCTGTCACAGAAGTCTGAATGTCTTTTTCTTACCATGAGAAATGCCTCAAGTCTTTTCTCACACTTTCTAACATCAGATTCCCTACACACTGAAGTTTCTGTCATAACTAACTCCCATTGTCAGTGTGGTGACACTGTGGAAAACCCTGATACACATATTATATAGTCACCACTCATTACTTTTACTCCACAGTGAGAATTTTCACCGCCTCCTTGTTTCTCCACAGGTTCCCAACTAGCATAGAGGAGCCACCATTGCAGTGCAGAGGACATGATCCTTGGGAAAACATTTCTTTTTAACATTTATTTTAGGGACCAAAACCACCTCCTACACTATTTTAATTTTATGCAGATATGTTCTGCATCTTTCTCTTTCCCACAAATTCATTAGAACATCATATAAGAATGCATTTAATGAAAAACAAAACAAACGAAGAAAAGCTGGTCAAGGCAGATCACAGCTACTGATAATACTCATTAACATGCTGCTAAAAACAACCATATCACCAAAGTAGAGTTGCTGTGCACCATTTCTTAGCAAAAATGAAGTCCCTTCTGTACATACCACTCCTCGGCAGGTGCTTGTTTTGTTCTTCTTTTCTAATACTGCAATGAAAATGTCTTTTGGCAGGTATCAGACTTTGAACGGAATGTTCAAACACCCCTGCAGGTTCATACCTGTCAATGTCAGATTCTCTACTACCCACAGAGGGCTTTCAGATAAACAGCTAATGCACTGAAAACAGTAATGTCGATTGACTGAAACAACATTTATTTAGGGCAAAGCACTGTTAGTGTGCTTGACCTCTCATGACAGAATTTTCTCTCAAAGTCTGATTCATCAAAATGTATTTGTTAAGTGACCTTTTTGCTGTATGTGGGTGCATTATGGCACCTAACCAGTATCATAATGAGTTGCTACTTGATGTTACTGACCCCATTCTAACTGTTGGAAGGTTTTTGCACAACCATGTCACCCAACAGTCCTGCTGTTGGAAACATAACATAGCAATGTCACTAGTTGTATTATAGCACTTGAAAGAAATAGAAAATATTAACACAGCTGTTATAAACATGCCATCAGAACAGAGCCGTACAAGTGCTAAGAAATGTCAAGAATAAGACCAAGAGAGTAATATACACTAGGTATATAGGAAACACTGATGGTTCAACAGATGATTTTCTCCTGGACACAGACCTGGAGAAAGACCCTGAGACCACTGTCAGAGTGAGACACAGTTCATCGGGACTACTGAATTCTATATAAATATGACAAAATCATTTGTTTAATCTTTCAATTAACTTTCACACCATGATGATGCAGTGAAAAAATTTTCTGTATTGTTTTGTTGTTGTTGTTTTTTTTCTATATTTATTTGACTTGGATTTTGTGTTTAAATTCCAATTTCAAAAATGTGGAGGTGTACAAATCTTTTGACTGTGTGCCACTGAGGAACTTTCACTGGAGTGAGTGGGCACCATGTTTTACTCGCATCCAGTTCTCAAAATGCATCCATGCTTTTTTCAGCAGCCTACTAACACTATTCTTCAATGCCAATACAATTTTATCAGTGCCAGTGGTTTGTTTTCTGTGCCAAATCTTTAACGCCAATCTTTAAAGTCACTGCCTGGCTCCATACCAGTGCTGTTAGTTGCACTTTCTGATTTAAATGTCAAACTGTGCTGGTGGCACAAGGTCATTTCAGCTGTCACTAATAAACTTTAAATGTGTAAGTAGCTTGCTGGTTAGATTGCTCTCTGTAGCTGGTGTCTATATATAGCTGAAGACTGTCTGTGATAGAAGATGCTGCACTTTTACACTACACTGTTACTGTAGTTGCAGAAAATCCAATGGTGTGACTCGACCTGTGACCCATCTCGTCAATTTATCATAATTTTACATATCCATTATTTAGAACAAGGAGCTCTTAAATAATATGGTGTGTCAGATTAAGAAACATACAGCCATTATTACCATGTGTCATATACAATATTTAATAAAAATGTGCTGTATGTAAATAAGTATAAGAAGGAAATATTGCAAATATTGAAGAACTTATATTGGGATTATGAAAAAAATCCTGATTGGGATATCCCAAGCTGTGTCTCCAACAACAGATCGCTGCTATGGCTCAAAACAACTAAGTGAGAGAGTGTGAGTGAACCAAAACAGTGATATTGTGGGTTGGACACTAAACAATAAGAATTTTGACATCTCTTAATTTAGAAAAAGAAGCTGTTCTTCTGGTATTTGGCCACAAAGTTTAACATTCAAAGCAAGTGTGTGGTTATAATTTTTATAGTCAGCTATAAAAGCTCACCCAGCAGTTCCTCCTCATCGCCAGATTAACAGCATCCAGCTGGTCACAAGCAGATTGCACCTACATTTCCAATATAATAAATAGAGAACCCAATCACAGCCGCCATAATCACTTTCAGACTTGATAATCTAACAGTAATTAATTTGTTCTGGACAAACTGAACCTCCTCAAATGTCTCATCCAGTGTTGGGTTCACTCACATATTAATGGTCCACTAACAGATGCTGGACACCTAAAGAGAAATGCTGATGACTCAATACAGCAGGAGGGAGAGGCAGCAAAGGTTGGAGCTAAAACCCTGAACTGAGGTGAGAATATGGTGGAGGAGGTGAAAGAACTGGTAATTTTATTTATCAATGAAGCTGGTTTAGCTTTAGGCTTTTTGTTTTTTTGCACTGTTAGAGTCATGGACTTTGCCAGTGGTTGCTAATCCCATCTACTTACCCCTGTTCTTCCATCATCTCCTGGAGCTCCATACACTTGAGCTCTACCCTCCTCTTCCTTTCATGGTCCAGAATCTCTCTGTGTGGCTTCTTCACCAGGACTGGTTCTAGTTTGGGCTCCTCCTCCTCCTCCTCCTCAGTACCAGGCTGTCCCTCCTCAGTTTTAGTCTGCAGGACTGTAGTTGGCGTAGGTCCTCCTGATCCTGCAGCTGTTCCTGCTCCTGCTCCACTGACAACTGGCTGGGCCATCCCATTTGCACCATCCTTAGGAGATGGCACCCTTGCCGCATCGTACATGATTACTGAACTCTGTGGAGACACAGGTGACAGAAACAGAAAAAATATCAGATGAGAGAAAAGAAGGGATTTTGGCAGCACTCTCATTTTATGTTAATTACTGAACATACGATTTTTCCATTAACCCCAGTTAAATATGTTTCTGCTTCATGTTCATTTATCACTGCACTCATCCTAGCGATAAGTATGTTTCGTTTTGACTGCGAACCCCTGTTTGACAACAACACGCCCCTCAAATTTGCCTGTATTTGGCTGAACAGTAAAGCACAGACATTTAGAAAATGCACAGCACACACTGAGAGATGACTTTGTTTAACGTTAATATCTCTGGACAGGCTCCAGCGTTTCTACATGAACTGAGCAGTACACTTTGCAAACATCCACACTCATACTGTATACTGTACGCACACACACTTCACTTTGTATCTCGGGTACAATGTAGACATGCATCGCCAGCAACAGCACTGGCAGCAACTTCTGCTTCATGAGTCAACAACACAGTAATTCCTAGAGGCGGAGCCCTCTTTAAAACTCTCTTATCTACCGGACCAAGCACCAAACCAAGTTGATATTCCATGCATACAACATGAGAGGGAAAGTGTTGAGTGGAAGACACTAAGCAGCTTGGAGTACTTTGCTATATCTTGACTGATTTGATCATATCAACAATGGATGCATATTTTGTTTTTAACTTTCGTGACCTTTCTGTTTGCCGGCTCATTTAGTTGTGAAATGATGAGGTTGTCATTTTGGCGAATAAAAAGTCGTCTAGTACAAGTGCTGCGTGGACTGGGCTCTGATTAAGATGGATTGTCCTGTTAAGACCAGCGTATGCAGGAAGCGAGGAGCATGCGGAAAGCGAGGAAGGTCTTCACGTGCCCACGAGCCTTGGCTGCCCTGCATTTCTCCTCTCCCTCTATAACTAATGGCTTCATTTTTCACTGAGGAGCCAAAAACACATCATCACTGTCACGCATGGAGACTGGATGATATTGAGGCTGAACAGACAAATATCCAGAATTACATTAACACCTCATCTTTTGGTGTGAGCTGTTTGAGCCAGGCAGGCACTTCTCTCCATCGGAGCCGGTTCTGATAGTCTGAATGGTTAATAGGGATGTGCTTGTTTTTGAAGAGCTGCGAGCTGGTAAACGAGCCGTGGATCTGTGCACAGCAACACGGCTCTTGGCTGACAGAACAGGTGGCAGTACAGCAGGAGGTATCATCGCTGAATCTATTATACAGCAAATCAGCACTTGATATTCCATGACAGCAATCTCTCATCTATGCACACTCGCCTGTGAGAAATTCTGAGTAGAAAAGCTCTCATCTATCAAAAGGGACTTTTAAAAGACATTCTGGTAGACTGGTGCAACATAAAGAGCCACTGTATGAGCTTGGAAGAAGGTTGATACTGAAGGTTCAGTGGATGATTTACGGATGTAAGTCATGCACACATTGAACAACCACAGAGAACAATCCAAATTCGACCTTGTCTTTGCTGAATTTGAAATAAATCTACATTAAAATGGGATGAACAGCATTGCAATGAAAATGATAGCAATGTCTTTGCTTCAGAACTGGCAAGAAATTAGAAAAATGAATAAGAAATTCCAAAATTCATTAGAATTTTGACATTCCTTTCAGGGCTCTGTTTTATTTATCATTTTTGAGTGTGCCTCATTATTTTAGTAGTGATAGGAAATTCAAATTTTAAGAGCAACCAAGAAAAAAAAAATTGTTCTGTAGTTGTCAAGATGAACTCAAGAAGAAGTATGTATTTACTGTATAGCATTCTTTACAGTGGATATAACAGACTCCTTGGTCAGTAAAAGCATGTACCTATTTAATTTTGATCCACAATTCAAATCACTGATGTGATACAATATTAGCATGTCAGAGAGGAAACAGTGGGCTTTTCTTTTCCTGATTCTTGTCTTTCAATTTGTTTTAAACATCCCAGATGGCCAGTGGCTGTGGAGGCCTGAGTTGGACTGCTCAAGTCTGGTTCCACAGGGGGAGGACAATGGTTAATCCCATTATCGTGGACATCATGCTTTGGCCTGTGGGTTGCTCCTGGTAACAAACCAATGTTTTTCACCCGACTAAACACAAGAAGCTGGTTAAAATTCAGCTGTAAACGAGCTTGAATAAAATAAAGATATCAACAGCTTTGAAAAGAAAAAGGGACCCTCCCATCACAAATCAATTGAAATGAAAGATTTTCCACAATACCAGATGAGGGGCGTCAAAAGCTGCAGGCTGTGTTAAACCAAGCTGTAAATATCCATCCATCTCATTATACTAATGCATCATTCCACAGTCATCTGTTCTCTTTCAAGTTAAAACAACTAAATCATTTAATTGTGTAATGAAAAAATCAGTGCATAAAGGGAGACTTGTCAGTGAGCTGATAAGAGGAGTGGAGCACACACTTAACTGTGTGCGAGTCCTCTACAGGGACTGAAGGTTATCTGCACATACTGCTGTATTGTGAGGGTGTAGAAGACTGTCACGCCCCAACAAACATTGTTTGTAATGTGTCATTATGCTAAGTGAAGATGTTTCACCATCACTTACTTCAAATCACAAAGACATAATGTGGTCTAACATTCAATATTCCATTATGTAGAAATGACACTTGGTGCCATTAGAGATAAAAGAACCATCATCGCTCAAATGAAAGAAGATGGCTCCTGCTGTGTGTTCCTGGCCACTGCCTGTGCTTTCTTACATGTATGTATGTCTTGATTGGATGTTGCTACTGTGTCTGCACTGCAGCTCATCTTCTGCTGACATCACACCTTATAGAACAAAATGAGCCTGTGGTGTAAAATAACAGCAAATCGTAATGGACATGGATGCTGCATTAAATGTTGAGAAGTTGCTGCAATTTCCCTGCATGCGTCATGATCTCTCAATTACACGGCTGCTGGTAGCCCACGCAGGACCAACTCATCTGGTGCATTCAGTAGATGGATCACACACTCAATTAATAAGAATATCATTCTCTGTGACCAGTCTCATTAGCAATTTAACGATGCATTACGCTAATGAGACATTAGAGATGGGTCTGACTAGACCTAAGCCACAGAGATTGTTTTTCTCCATGGGGCATATTATGTAAATATATTGTTATCAGCATTATCATTATCATGACATCATTTATATTAATACTGTGAGCAGCTATATACTGGGATAGCTGGATGGCTAAGGTACCAGCTGACTGCCTACATAATTGCAGTCAAATTTATCCAAGGAATGAATCCAATCAGCTGGATATGAAAGCAGGAATCAGGCCAATGATTTCCTATTTGTAACCACATGATTCATCTAACAGTAGTACACGTGAGCAAAAGTACGTTGTTTCTGTCAATACACACAGATTAGCCAAAACAATAAGTCCTGTAGGTTTTAATGTTGTAGTGGACATGAGTTTGCATGGGCACTTGGACTGCTCTGCAGATACACAGACTGGTCAGTGTGTAGTTGCCTGTCGACCATGGCCAGCATTCAACTCTTCCCATGCTGACACCTCTACAGCTCAACACCAAAAGCACCAGATTGTGTTCATGCTGTGGCTGATTGGTGTATATACAGTATATGTATGTTTTAGCCACACTTGCACAATGGCTCTATTGATGTTGGTTGTTAGATATCCTAATATTGAACTGACTGTAAAAAATGTCCCGACATTCCTGGCAACCAGCAGAGGATTCCTAATGACTTTGGTGATGTCCTGACATCTGCACTGGTGCATCACTAGGTTCAGACTAAATTGTTTCCTTGACATTTATTGTCTATATTGTCAGTTTACTTGGTATAGACATTAAATGCATTTATAAAATCTGATTGGAAACATAAATTCTAAACTATATAATAACATTTTACACTTGGCTGATGTGGAAATGTTTGGCATGTCAACAAATGCAAAATGTGACAAAGTGCAATGGAAACAAACTTAAAATAAATCATGGCATACATGAAGCGTGTGAGTATAGCTTAATGCCACCCAGCTGGAGAATTAGTGCCACCAGCTGTCTTTCTCCATGAGCCAAACGCCTGATATTTGTAAAGAGACACCCAGACTTCTGGAAATGTAGCTAAAATTGAACTGCCTTTGGATGGAAACTACTGATTCTGTCCTCAGGGTGAACTGTAAATGTCACTATGGGGGTCTGTCTGTCTAATGCTTTCATCAGAGTAAGGCTTTACTTTGTCCACTACTTTGGTTTATGATGACACACACCACCAGTCAAAAGTTTTGGACACACATAGATATGACCATGTGTTTGAAAGAAAAGCATATTTCATAACATCAGAATGATCTGAAATATAGTAAAGACTTTGTTAATATTGTAAATGATCAACAGCTGTTTTTAAAGGAATATTTCCATAAATGTACAGAGGCCTATTAGCAAACATTAGTACTGTCTTTCAATATCACCTTATGTTTGCTAATGCAAATTTATTCATTTAAAAGGATAAATAATCCTTAGAAAACTCTTTTGCAATGATGCTAACAACTGAAGACACGGATCTTTTCCTGAATGACCATTGTAACACGTGGGGTGTTACTAAGGAAATGTGTGCCCTTTCATTCTGTAGAGTGTTTACATGGTGAGGCACTGATGTGAAGGCCTGGCTTGCAATCTCCTTTCCAGTTCATCCTAAAGGGCTCTGTGCCGTCCACTCAAGTTCGTCCACACCAAACTCATCAAACCATGTCCTTACTTTGTGCACTAGGGCTGTTTGGAATAAAAAGGGCATTATCCAAACTGTTGCCACAAGGTTGGAAGCATAGCATTGGCCAAAATGTGTGTGCTGAAGCATTAACATTTAATTGGAGATAAGGGGCCAAGCCCCATACCATTATCCCTCCAGGTGTGGCCAAGTACATTTGGCCATATGGTGTATAAGACTAGTACGTGTCTTGCATGTTATGTATATAGCAGGGCCTTTAGTACAAAACATATGTTATGACCATCTGTATGTTTAGTCTAGATAGACCTGTTAAAGTAAATACTGCACATACTGTACAGTGCTATGTGTGTTATACTGGGAGAACGTCAGAGGAGAGTTTGTGTGATTTGTTTTGCTCTAAATATTCTTTGCAGCCATAAATGAAGTGAAATATTTTTTTTGCTATCATCAGTAGTGGTTGACTACAGTCTGCACACGACTGTAAACAGGAAAACTCAGCCAGCATTGATCTGTGTGCCATCAGTATCACTGACGGTACATCAAGGAAGGTAAAAATGACTCTTTCATACTGAAACAATCCAGCTTCACTGCAGGAATA
>OMLM01020838.1:92557-110557 GCA_900302695.1 Helostoma temminkii | reverse complement strand
AACTGTCAGATGTCACATCCACATTGTTCTTTTATTCATGGACACTGACATCCAGTCCGTTATTTCAAACTACGGTGGAAATTGTCACAGTAATACACAGAGCTCCACATACTTCATCGTGTTTTATGCTTTGAAGACATCAGGAGACACAGTGATGATATGGATGAAATCGTTGTTTTATCCACCAGGCTGCTGTGTATGGGTGATTGAGCCACTCAAGGAGAGAGATAGCTGAAAAGAGTCAGTGCCTGCAGCAATCTGAGGCCAATCTCCAGACTGCTGCAGCACAGAAATGAGGCTGTCCTCTTTTCCACCTGCCTGCGTTGCTGATGTTTAATTGACACAGCACTCTGGAGCGCAGAGCGATCAGCTTCCCGATTCAAAGTGATGCCTGTCAGTTAGCAGCACACGTCTGTTACCTGACTGCAATCACCCCTGGATTGCAGAGACCCCCCTCTAAGACTTGCGCAAAAGCACTTCTGCTTATGCCAGAGCAGCAGCTGCTTTCATCCCACATAACAACCACCTTCTGCCAATGACAGCAAAACAACAACAATAACAAAATCTCTCAAACTTTCACACGGTGGCCCTTTTTATTTCTCACCAGAATAAAACTTGTCAGGAGTTTAGAGAGGTGTCGTGTGGCTTAGTGCAGCTTCAGAGCTAATTCCAAATCCAAGTTTGCTGCCTGAACCTTTTCAGGATCGCAATCGCTGGCCTCACACAAAGCTTTATGCACAACAAAAATCACACAGGCTGATGAGTAATGAGCTCAAACCTCTGGTTAATTACACTGGGGACTCAGGATCTCTGTCACTTCGCTCCAGGCAAATGAACCAAATGATTTTGTCATTAGTTCCCAACCAGTTACTGCTAAATTTGTTATGTTTTAGTTCAAATGTTCTGACCTACATCTTTCTAACTGCTTAGTGAACAAAATTAAACAAAACGATTTCTAATATATTTCTCATTGATCAGAGTCAAATAGCAGTTTGTAGCTGTAGTGATCAGCGTGGTGACCTGATCATCATTATCATCAGGTAATTTCTCGCTCTTTCTCTTTCTACATTTTATTCTCTGTTCACTGTCTACACAATCTTAGCCTTTACTTTTGCACTTTCATATAATTACACATGTGGCATGAATGGGCCAAATGACTGTACAAACTAGTAGTTCATTAAGTGAAGAAGGATCCCCCACACACTCATACCAACAGAAAAGAAGCAAGGACAGATGAGAAGGCACCCTGCTAAAAAGAAACCCAGCTGTGTTTATCGGTTTGGCTTCTCTGTTGCTCTGAAGAGCACTTCCACATCTAACAGATGGGACGTAAAAGGACACTCCAAGCTGGTTTATTGACTCTCAAAGCTGTTTGACTCTGTATCACGTCTGTTTAGATTAAACACTTCATACACGTAGGTTTCTGGCACTTTTTTAAAATGCGAAACATATCGCTGAGATACTATACAAGCTATGCTGAATGTGAGCTGTAATTATGGTACACTTACTGCATGGTGAAATGTTCAGGCAGCAGCCAGTGCACTTAATGTTCCTCTATGAGTGCTTTTGTTACTTTAATTCTAAAAACTTATCATTCAGTTTCTAGTACTGCAGGTTGTCAAATGCACAAGTAAAGCAACTATGTAATTTTAATTTAATGCCTGTTTATGGTCATGGCCATTAAATAATCACAGTAAACCGTCTTAAATAAGAAGAGTCTAGAGTCAAAACTAGTTGCTCTGTGTATCATCATTATTTTGCTGCCACCATAAAAATAAAATAAGTTTGTCGTTATAACTAGAAATTTTTATTGTTTGTATTTTTTTTATTTTATTAGAAATTCTGTTAGGTTCATAATATCACAGTGGCAATAAAAGAAAAATCTGTGGTCCACCAATAATATTCACCATTAAAAATTAGATCTGAGAGGGAGACTAATGTCTGCATCACATCCTTTTAGAATCGCTGATGTCTGAGTAGTAGACAGTAGTTTCAGTCTGGACTAAAGTGGTGTATTGACTGACTGACTACTATCCACCTAGCCCCAGCATTAGCATGGCTACAGGTCTGTGTCTTGGTTCTAGGTACAGCCTTTCTATGGCTGAGGGAAAACTCAGCACTGTATTCATTACTAAAGCTTTTAAACACTGACATCAGGGCCTCTGCCTCTTACTTCCTGCTCCCAGTTGACAGCAGACGCATCTAGTTCCAAGACTGTAATACTTACATCTGCTGCTAGAGAATAACATATTACTGCCACTGGAGCAAAGCCAACAATGCACTTCCATACTTATTAAATCTGGCATGTTGACTAAGACAGAGCATTCTTATTTATAGCTACAGCCTTATGTGAAATGTGCATACAGTATGTATCACTGCCTCCTGCACCCACTAATTAGATGGTTTCTTGGCCCTCTGACATGTTTACAAGATTTAATAATATCCACTTTTGGCCCTTCCCTAGTGTACTGCTGTGTCTATCATATAAAAATACATACAGCTAATTATATAATTTTAAAACAGACACAGTTCTGTTGCTATTTCCAGGGTGGTACATAGTCAAAAACAGTTGCAATTAAAGCTGAATATTGATGAGTAAACTACAACATCTGGAATCATCTCAGTGTTTCCACATACTGTAGGACTGTTGAGTTGTTTTCAGCTATAGCTTGAACCTTCATTTTTGGCATCAACATTTCGGAAAATTAGGAATGCCAAACAAGTTATCAGCATTTCTTTTTTGTGATATACCACTGAACTAATAAATCTGATCTGGGAGAAAACATCATGAGCTAGGAGCATCTTTTATCTGCCACATTTAATTGAGTTTATGGATGTTTATGGAGTCATAACCTTTAAAGCACCTCACTTTGACTGTTGCCACTGTGTTGATAAGTTGGCTTCACAATAACTAACGTCTAGTTTTAAAGGGGCATTACACCCTAAGCTTATTCTGACACATAATGAGTGGCATAGTGGTGCCACAAGTCAACTGGGTGCCTTTCTGTGTGATGGGCTCTGTGTCTCCCTATATCAGCACTATAGCACTAAGTATGTCTATTATGTAGGTGAAGACATTGATGCTAGGTTACGGCATATTTTGGTAGTACATTGATTTGAAAATGACCATTTGTGACTGATTTCTCTAGATACCAAAGAGGAGGAGGTGATGGGATTCAGGTTAGACAATAGGGAAATACACACCAGTATCAACACACACTCTCTATGTAGGTGTTCAGAAAGTGTCTTACTGTCCACCACTATCACTAGTATTAAAAGGTGGAGAAAATATAGCAGCTTTAAGGCGCTGACTCGATTTAACAGAGGAAATAATTAAAGATAAACACAGTATCTGATAACAGTTCTCATATTGTTGAAAGTTGTAATAATAATCAGAATTTAGCTTTTTGTGTGCTGCTAACTATTTATTTCAACAGTGTGTGTTTTTTCTAATGCTCAGAAATTAAATTGGCTGGTTGCTATGGTAATAAAATAATGAATGTTAAGATGTAGTGTTTGCAAAGCGCTACAACAGAAAATGTGATCATTTTCTTTAAGTAGCTCTAAAAAATCTTTCCCTGAGGCCAGCTAGATATGGTTTTAGGAACAAACACAGTCTGTTGCTTGAAAAACAATGTAGCATGTAATTAATGTGAGAGAGAGAATGTGGGATTTTATTTTTCAGCTTCAAGCTGCCTTAATGTAATGATCTTTTTTCTAATCATAACAATGGATCTGTTAAGCTTAATTCAACTTTCACATCAGCTTCTACTGAGATGGATTCAATCCTGCAATCCAGTAATTATTGTAATGCCATTCATTTCATTTCAGGCACACACAGATGCCCTGATGGCTGCTGCTGCTCTGCTCAGCGGATGAATCAGACTTCATAAGAGGCATGAGTTATTGGCTTGTCCTCTTAGTCATGGCATTCACAGCTGCCAGCCCAGGGCTCTGGAGCCATGAGCCTGTGTAGCCCAAGCTATAAAACCAACTGAATGTGTGTAGAAATACACAGTTAAAAATGTCTTGCAAAACTGTTACTGTTGAAATAGATTACTTTGATTATTAATATCACATGTCAGGTACAATAATATCCTAAAGAAATGATGATGGTGATCTAACATGGTTCACTAAGTATATATTCCCATGCTTGAGATGAACCAATCGGGTGAATTGATGTAGAGTAGTAGCCAATCAGCAGCTGTATTTCTGGGGAAAACCACCATCTTGCTCCTCTTGCTGCGATAACGTTGCTGCTAAGTTGCTTTTTCATGTGGTCAAACCCTACTCCCTACTGTGTTACACTGTTCATGAGTTTGATGTTTTATATGTTTAAACGGTGACTAGAGAAAACGTTTGTTATGGTTGTTTTGTGAAGTTGTTAAGATCGAAAAGAGTCCGCTGGCCACTAAGCTGACGTTTTTGATGTAACATGTCATAGCCCAATGCTAGCAATATTAGCGTCATGTATACGGGGGAAAGCATGTGTCTGGCAGTAATCAGTTGCTCATTTTCAGGCCTATAGTTGCTTGGAGACTTTTGAATTATTAACATTCAAACTATGTGGATGTGTGACCTGTTTATAGGTCAGGTTTTTTTAAGTGTGGAATTCCGAAACACATTTTGGAGAAGAACGGCATCCATCAAAGATACCAGGTTCTAGTCGACTGGTGGCGAGCCGAATAACTGCAGACTGTACAAACTGAAGACTGATTCTCTCTTCCTCACTTCCTGGTAGGGTAGGATGGACTGGTACACACTCACTCTTGACACCACTGCTTTTGGGCCCCACGATCCAAAAAAGATAACGGACTGAATAACCAAATCCTGAGCTTTTTGTGCACTGTGAACATTTACGAACATTTTTATTATTTGGGGGAAATACATTTAGGCCAGTGAGATCTCAACATGCTATATTCTGTATTATATGCTGCAGTTTTGTGTTTAATACACTTTATTACATTTATCAATGTGTGTAAGGCTCATTATTGACATCTACACTCTGGGCTCCTGTGCGTTCCAGTTTTTCTGATATTGGCCCTTAGATGCCCCAAATTAAAACATAGACTGTAAAGGTCAGGTTACACCTGCATGCAAATCAGATACAGTTTTTTCTCCTATCGACTCTCATATTAAGAGACAAAAAAGGAAAGAGAGGCAGCTAAACATGGGTATTAAAATAGTTAGGCCCACATCGGCAGAGGATCAGTACACCTACTAGCTAAAGAGACAAAGTTGAACAAGCACAACATACTGTGTGTTACTACTCTGTGACTGCAGATGATCCACCAGGCCCCTTCAGATAAAAAGAAGAGAGGATAATGGGAAAGAGTACAGCAGTGTGTGCTAAACAAGATCAAGAACACACATGAGAGAGACGAATAAAACACAAGATGCTGCAGTAGATAAAACAGTGTAACATGAAAAGGAGAAAAAGAAAATGGCAGTCTGGGAAAAAGAGAATCGTTTCTAACCCACCTTCAGAGAACAGTTTATTGTTTGTTGCTGCTGGAACTGCATTGACGGAGCAGTTTAAACAACTCCTCCTAAAAGTAACCAGTGCCTGTCAGAAGCTATCACATGGAGTGCTAGTTAATTGGTATGACAATGCAGCTACGTGGAGGATGATCAGAAAGCCAAGGTTAGGCTGCAACATCAGGTTAACATCTGGAACACGGACAAGCTACTATAGAAGGACTGATCTGGTGCCTTTCTCTAGCAAGCTGAACTTGCATTTCTTCCTAATTAGACAGAAAAGCTTGAGATACCAGTGAGATAAAAACAGTGCAACAATAAGTTAATTAGCATGAGCGCTATATGATTCATTAGGCAGAACACCTTGATCAGCACAATAGGATGAATGTAGCTCAAAATTAACCCATTTACCTTCATAGAAAAGAGTGCACTTTCTACACATGAACAGCGTGGGGGTTTTCTGTACATTTTCCTAACACAACAAAGAAAGAACTACAATTAAAGCACCACCTTGCAACTCAAGTTTAGTTTACTAGAATGTCAGTCTAGACTCATATTCTAATCAGTTCATTCTGATTACAATATGAAAATGACAATACGTGTATACAGATGGACAGACAACCTGAAATAATGTCATAATTTCAAGTGATATACTGTTTTATGCTTTGGTAAATTGGTCTGATGTACGACTACTAAGTGTGTTCTGTAAATACAGATAGAGTTGGCCTTGACAAACCAATTGAAATGATAAATCCCAACTATGTTCATTTATTATTCACCCTCTTCCACACAGCCCACGATGAAAAGACGATTTCATTTCTTAAAACGCAGAGGCGGCCATTCCTGTGACAGCTCAGGTGAGTTACAATGGCAGGCTTCTGCCTCTGTGTGTCTCCAAGGCAACCCTGACATTCCACTTCAAATTAATTTGGACAGTGGTGCTTTTATAAATCGAGCGCACAGTGGAGTCTTCACTCCATCTTCAAAAGAGGAAAAGACAGAGGGCGAAATGTCAGTGTATTAAAGACTGTTATGCGCTGTGTGCCTCTTAAAATCATCGAGTGAGTCATTCATTTAATTGTGATTGTTTGATGATGATGGTAAAAATGCTTGTGTGGCTATGTTGCCTGGTAGAAGTCCTTCATTATGAATAACTGGGGTTTGCCTATGCATTTGACAAACCCATATAACCGTACGTTGACATTCTCTGGAGATGACCAGCTTCATCTTGTAGTGCAAAGGTTTCTATTTCACAGCTGACTGATTGTGGATATAATCATCTATAAGAATAAACAGGGATATCATGTGCATGCAAGCTCTAATTAGAAAGCGAGAGAATCACCTGGTGATTTCGACGGTGGATTCAGGCTCTACTACTACTGCTGCTGTTGCTGCTGCTGCTGGCTTCCACAACAATAATAGACCAGACACAGATATGAGAGAGGACAAGTGTCACTGATAGAGGCTTTTCAGAGGGATTATACTGTGTTGCCTGTCGTACGCTGTACTCCTCCTCAGCAAGGTAACTAACACACACACACACACACACACACATAGTATACCTTTCTCCTCCTACCCTCTGATCTCTGAGCCATCTTGCAGGTGGTTCATTCAAGGCAGAGAGACAGAACTGTGCACTGTACCTTCAATCCTCACTGCATCCTCACAGTGTGCACATCTATTTTTACTGTAGAGATGGGGAATGGCATGCAATCTGTGGTGCGTGTCCACTGGGACTGCACTGCAAATTGCTGACAGATCAGGAGCACTGTCTGATGCTGCACCGCAGGAGAGTGATTAGGGAAGGTTTTGTCACATTTCCCGATATTTTAGGGACTCGGTTGATGCCCCCCCTCCACACATACACACACCTCCTTTCCCCTCCGCACAATCACCCACAGGTCCTCTGTCTGTCATGATAAGGAAACATTCTCTCCATATCAAGGAGACACACTGTGATTACCTAACGCTAGAGGACAGATAGCTTCCACTGAACCAAGGCCAACCTGCCAAGAGCCCTGTTTTGACAGGATTTCTCAGTAATGGCTCCCACTAACAATGTAATGCCTAAAATGGGACGCGCAGAGAAACATCAAAGGACAAGATGCAGACAAGGACAAAATTAATCTGGCACAGATACTGACTGTCTAAGAGAGGAAACAGTAGAAGGCTGAGAGACAGAAAGACGAAGAGAGAATGTCAAATAGGAGACGCTGTGGATGAGACATTGATTAATTGGGGTTGAGACAACAGACCCCTATCATCTGTGATCTCTGTGGCCTAAAGCCCATCCTTATATTGTAAGAAAAGAGAAAACAGGCCCACAACAGAGGACAAAAGAGGCGGAGACAAGGACACACTGACAGATATGTCTCTGACAGTGATGATGACCATCTGTCATCAGCTCCTCACACACGTCACTGCCTGCAGAGAGTCACACATCCACGCACATACACACCCACTGACTCTGGAGCTGGACTTTACAAAAATTTATTTTACCAGCTTCCCTTAAATTGTCAAGGTGAGATCGGTCACTCCTTCCCTTTCCGCTGTGTTGCTCCTAACCAGCTCCATGCTTTTACATCTCAATCTGCAGTGCTCCTGTCACACCTGCCATGCGTGAAGCCACCGGGTTGTGGCAAAAGAGAGATAACATTAGACAAACCATAATGCCACAATGGACATCCCACCTCTCTCTGCCTGCACAGATTTCACATCTCTTCTGGCCATCTGTCAGCTAGTAGGCTACAGAGCAGCAAATATTTCAGCATTAACACAGATTCCAATGCCCTGCCTCCAGAAAAGATGCATGCATGCATATACAAATGCAGTATTGCCATAAATATTTCACAAGGGCTTCGAGGGTCCAAAGTAGTGTTTGTGGGATAAGCAGTGTTGAAATGTGTTTACATGCCAGAGGAAGGAGCTGATATTGAGTAAAATCTTCAAAAAGCAGAGGCTTCTAATCTGCAAGCTGGTAGCGGGATTAAGGCACCTTTCAGAGGAGGCATCCTCCTAAAACCCCCAGCCTCTGTTCAAACAACATTTTGTATATTAAAACACAGATTGGGAAGTGGAAGCAGCTAAGGAGAATTTCAGTGAGGGATATGTCTTTACTGCCCGAAGTTTTTTCAAAGTCATATGAATATGAATAACATCTTCTTATAGATGTAAAGTGAAGTGGGGTTAGAAAATGGGCTTTTCCAAGAAAATCTAAAGCATTTCAATTGGTCAGTCTGTGTCTAATGAAGCCAATTTCCTCACTTTGCTTAAAGCTGCTAACCACAGTACAAGGTGCATTGATATAGGAGGCTACAGGACTGTTAATACTGACCTGGAGGTGATGTTCAGTCAGTCTCTGTGTAGGCAGAGCTGCATTGTTGTCACATGACCTTCGTGTGTTGCCAGTTTAGCACTGGTGTCGCTAGATTTAGCAACTTTCAAATCCCCTTTAGAGACTTTTTTTCACAAAGTGACCAGTAACATACACAACAAACATAGCTACAGTTTGGCCAGGCATTACTACTTTCTGTGACTCCACTGTCTCTGTTCAGTGTGTGGACAGAGCAGCAGCCAGAATTAAGTGTAAATGAGCTGTGAATAAGCCAAAATGATCATTGGGGATCATTTTTTCCTGCTGTTTGCCCCTGTAAACATCTGCTTCTTTGATTTTGTTAAACTTAAGTTTAGTAGTGTGGGTTAATTCCAATGTTTGTATTCACTCATTTATAATTCATATTATACTATTTCATCATATCAGTAATATGTGTATTTTCCTTAAAAACAAGTGAGTCTCAATATACCAATAATTATACCATAATCACATACTGTCCACAATGTTCACATGACATTTTCATCAGCTTGTGCAGCACTGGTTTATCTTGAAAGCTGTTGTGATGGGAAGAGACTTTTTTTCATTATTTTAAGAGGATGTTGATGGTCATGCATTCACACACGATGACAGTAATATGGAGCATAGCCCAACAAAGACGGCTCTATGGCCTATTTGCAGTAAAACTATCTATCTTCACTGTCTGGAAGTTGAGTTGCACTGTCTGCTCTCCTCTGCCATCCTTGTCTGCTTGCTTATACCTCAAGACAGACTGCGGAGACCAGCTGGCTCTCACGGGAGCCGAGGACAGCAGCAGATACAACTTGTCAGCACTAGGCAACAAGGTCTAGAGGAGCCAGCAGACAGAGGGTTGGCTGGAGAGTGGGTTAGGGTGGGGTAGGGGGAGGGCAGGGGCACTGTGAAAGCACTCATAAAGGTCATGTGAGCTGACTGCTTTTCTTCCACTGGGCTACCACTTGGCGCCTCTAAGGTTAGACATAGCCCTTAGCCGCACCGGAGGAGGTGAATACAAGAAATGTCACCAAGACCAATAAAGCTCCAGAAAAAGTCGATACCAACACAGCAGCAGCTACGAAGAAAGCTGCAGCCTTTGTTAGAAAGCCATCTCAGGTAAAGCGGATGTTAAATGTCCTGTAGAAGCTGTTTGGGGAATATTACCAGATAGGAGATTTTCCTCCATGTTTTTATGCCAGTCAAGTTTGTATGTGATGGTAAACAAAGCACCCTACAATAAATGATGCTTCCGGAAGAGCTCAGTGTGTCTCACCTTTCTCTGACTCTCTTCCTTTGCCCTCCATTGTTTGACAGAGTGACGGGACTATAACATCTGCGCTGGTAACAAAGTTCACAAACACTGTGGAGTCAAAGTGAGACATTAGAGAGCAAAATGGCTAACTACTTACAGTATCAGCACCCCCAATGTCACATCTCCTCTGTGGCTCCCCATATGGGTAGCGGGCCTGATGGGCTTATTATTCCCCTGGGAGGCAGGGGACAGAGGATGAGTGTGTTCAGGCTCGCTGTAATATCCTCTGGCCAGGCACTGTGTCTATGTGCCCCTCCCGCTCCCACTCCCTCCTCCAGTGCCATCTGTTTCCTGCCCAGCTCTCTGGCTTAAGTCTCTGCTGAACCTTAGTCTCTCCTGCTCTTCTCATATAGAAAATCTGCTCCAATCAGCCATTACAACCTCTCAGACAGCACACAGTGGCTCGGTATATACAGTCTTCAGGTCAGAATATAAAAAATCCTGCAGATACAGTATTAACAGTGCATCACATTGATTTTAATACTATTTCAAAGTACTGACTGTAGACAGTTTTATATCACTATAGAAATTAGAATTCTGAATTCAGTTTTCCAGAATAATAGTTTCTGTTGCTCAGATCACTCATTTAACATTTGTGGATAAATTATCTGGACATTCGGATTAAAAATTTCAAAGAATGACATAATGACATTTTTTACTGAATCCCTTGGGGAAATAGTTGTTGGACAACTGCACATATATGATGATGCTAGCTTGGGTTCTAGGTGTCTGGTTCAGGACATCTCAACATGTGGTCAGGAAGAACCTGGAGTTATACCACCGATCCTGAGTTTCATGGTTGACTGCGTTACCAACTGAACCACTGCAGCCCCCTGAGCCATTTAATTTCTGTTTTCATTTTGTTCAATGTTGTGGGAGCCACAACTATATAAACATATAGAAAATGGGTCATGTGGACACTGTATAACTACGCTGTTTTTTTAAAATCCAAATCCTTCTCTCACTCCCCGTATGACTCCAAGGGCCCCTTCTCCAATCCAGCATGACAGGCGTTTGCTCTGGTCATTTTCTCACTGCACATCCTCTCATCTCAACTTAGGATGTTCTCTCTCCACTCCTCTGCATGTTTCAGTAAATGACTATGTTCTTCTGGGAAAGAACTGACTAGTAAATGACTGGCTTTGTGGGCTCTTGATTCAATGAAGCTGTGGGTCAAAATAATTTCCAGGATTCAAATGGGGCAGATTTAGACTGACAGCACTCTTATACGGCCTACAGTCAGTTGCAGTAGCCCTAGCTACTCACTAACACCTGAAACCACTAGCCTACCTCTGTTGAGTGGTAGTAAAATCTACCTACCAGTACTCTAACGCACACTAACATGATACATTTAAATTTGTATTAAAAGTGTAATAATTTGCCATTTACGGGGGAGTGGGTGTCAGACTACTTAGCTGAGAGCAGAAACTTCTTGGAATGGTTGCCTGGCAACATCTCTCAGCTAAGAAACAGTCTAGAACATCACCCCCTGAAAATTATCAGATTTTGCATAGATTAAATAAAGAAGACTCTTAGGAAGCTTTAGATGTGTTGCTAAGTGGATTTTGTTAACTTTGGACAGAGCTAGGCTAGCTGGCTCCCCATGTCCAGTCTTTGTGCTAAGCTAAGCTAATGCTGTCTATATCTTGATATGAGACTGATCTTTTGTCTCTGCTAAAAAGCATTTCTAGTCCTTTAAATTACTGACAGCTGTTTGTAACCACAGCCTGTAGAGATGCAAGATGAGCTGCAGTATGAATGGAAATTCAGGTTTAACACACTTATCCAGAAAATAACTCGATCACAGATCCATTTCTTACATCACACACTCACTCTAATCCTGCCGATCTCTCACACTTCCCACTTTCCGCTGGTAATCATATCTGTTCCCACTGAATAAATTGCTAAAACCCTTTAACAACTGCACATCTACCAAAACTAGAAGGCTATGGTCCATCGCCTGGACTGCTGTTTATTTGCACTGAAATGTTTGTCACTGGGGTGCAGGAGGACTGAATATAGATGTTTGAGTTCCTCTCTGTCTGCCTTTAGTGAGCTGTATGACCTCACATGCTTTCTGATTCATGATGTGAGTTTCAAAGTACCCTGTAGGGTTCATGCTCCACAACTTCTACCTGCATGCCCCCGGGGAGGTAGATTCTCCTGTTTCTCCTTAATGGAAAAGGCAATGGCCATGAAATTTCCCCTGACAGCTGACCCCGTTAAACCTTGCAAAGGATCTGCTCTACACAGTGCTGTTAATCGATGGGGTTGAAGGACTGAGGAAATAATACAGATGAGAGTCTGGTGTGTGGAAGAAGAAAGATACTCCATCTCCTCTGACAGGGCTCTGAAAAATCTAAAGATTCAAATGTGTGGGATTCATGCCAGCTTTGTGGGCTGCCACACATCTGTGTGAAAGCTCTAAGTTTGGAAATATTATTATAATATTGTGGAACTGGATGAAGAACTAACAAGGTGCTGAGGGGTTTGCTGTTGGCATTTACCCAGCCCCAGCCTGGCACCCACAGGCTACTTGCCCTCGCTGAGCGCATAAAGGTCAGACACTTTTCCCATAGTGCAGCTCTGGAGGGGGCCGGGTCACTTTAACAACACAGTCCACTAAAAGATCACTCACACTGTAGAATGTTATGTGGAGCTGCGGCTTTGCTTTGCATTTGTTATTGAAATCCATTTCTTTGAAAAACAAGATGAATTCTTTTGTCTGTCCGTTTTGTAAAAGCAAAAACAATTAAGTTATAGTCATGTCTAGCAATACTTTATCTTGCTCTTCTGAGACGAGCCTGGCCACACATTATCTCTCCTACAAAACAATGTGCTGCATAGTATCAAAAGACTATAAGGTCGACTCTGCTGATGTAAGAGAGCTACAGTATAACGCCTGTAACTTCTTATCATTATAAAGTCTTTACTATATCACCGTTCAAAGTGTGAGTCAACAAAAGCTCTTTTATGGATACTGGTAGCCTGAGAGATAGAAAGGCTGTCAGAGCATCTCTTTTATCAGATTGCTTAATATAAGTGGGTCCCTGTGGTAAATGGTGGTGGTGTATTGTTAGTGCAAAATGCTCCAACACAAAATACAATAGTAAAATGTTCTACTTTATCTCAATTTTCTCACTGGAGCTGCTGTCTGGTATCGCAGCACACGTAACAAGGGCAAAGCAGCAGCCTCGGAGGACAGCAGCACCTCAACATCCTCTCACCGTACCATCGTCTACATCTGCTTTCACACACACACCTATTTCTAACTCTCCAAGTAAAAGTCCTCAGGGAGCAATGAAATCAAACATTCTCCTAAAAGGAAATTGGCAGCCGAGGTCCATAGATGTTCTCCGGCTCTTTGCTGTGTGTTTCTGGCTGCAGCTGCTGTACAACTGGAAACTGATTTCATCAAGTAAATCAACCTGTTAGAAAAGGCACTGAAAAATGCATAATTCTACTTTATAATGTTCAACTGCTTATTAAAATCAACATAAAGGAGCTCCTACAGGGGTTTGTGTGTGTAAGACAAGTGTAGAAAAGTGATATACAACAAAAAATATATATAAATATTGTTAGTATTATTTACTACTTTATACTTAAAGTCTGTAATAAGCACACTAATACACAAGCTACACAGATGAATTAAAACTACTACTTTTGTAGAAAATAATGTCAAAATTGCATGTAATTTCCCCAAAATCATAATGTGTCATTTAAAAGCTTTGAATCCCTACATGCTATCATCTGTAAGAATATAACTTGTCTCTTTGTTAAATGTCTGTGGAACACTGTGGAAGCGTCTGCTAGTAACAACCAAAAGTGAAAAATGAACAATATACTACTGCATTCCTGCAGACTACTCCACCGCCACATCTACCTAAAATGTGACTGAAAATACTTTGGGCAGGTAGTAACTGGGCGCGCAAAAAAAACTGGTATGAAAAGAAAAATGCAATTGGTTTTCTTTATTATCTTATATTAGCAAAATGGCTCCAGAATAAATGTTTTAGTCTGCAAAAATGAGATATGGAATTGTTTTTTTTTTTAGCTTATTTTAAAACTGATAAAACTATTCTCCAAGCGCTGAGCTGAAGCCACACAGCTACTCCCTTTATTTATGAGGGTGCATACACACACATGGGAAAGCAAAATGAAACGCACAGAGTAATGATACAGCAGCTGAGATTCTGCTATGAGCAACACCTGCCCAGGTTGAGTTTGGATTTCACATTGTGTGTGAGGCAGATAATGTCAAAATCATGTGTTGCTTTGCTAATAACTCACATCATCAAACATGATAAGTGGCACAAATTACATGGTGCCACTTATCGTGGTCACAAAACGATGGAAACCACTGACTCACACATTGAAAAATGCACTCATCAAGTTTTTAACCTGTCAAGTAACTAAAGATTGTGATACAGATATAGCAAACGTAGCAAAGTCTACATGCAAAACAACAAAAAAATGGAAATGTTAAGTAGTAATAGCTCAAAATTGTACTTGAAAGTACTACGTTACTGTAGTTTCTGGCACATACCAAATTAAATCTTTGTATAAACAAAACCCTGCTAGAATGAACTAAAAGTAACGCCGAGATGTTGGCAGCAGTTTTGCTCTCATCGGGCTTGATGTTCTGCCGGTGCTCTCATTCTGTAAAGTGGATACAATTAGTCTGAGTAATTGCTTGATCAAAGTGGTGACAGAGGTTTGGAGAAACAAAGGGAGGTGACAGTCTGACATGTCGAGAGGCTGTCCCGTATTGACGGCAGTGATGTGTTACTTCACCGTGTTCACAAAATATGCTCCACTGTGTCTGCAGAACCCCTGCAAGCGCATCTGACCTCATTATCTTCAGCCAACCAGATGGCACTTGAATACGCACGCACAGGTTCGCGCACTCTGTCATGACACTGGTCTGATGTTGAAAGTCAGAATTTATTCCTTAAGCTTTGCTTAGTATGGCCACCTTTGTTGTAAACATTCAGGATACAACACGCAATCACTCAATTCTCAATAATAGTGGATTTGTGGATTTTCCACTGAAAGGGTCTGCTAAACAGCAGATAAGGGACTCAGATGTGGCTCCCACCTTATATCTCTCTCTCTCTCCTTGCATACCAGTCCAATATCAAGTTTGAATTCAGTCTGGGGCTGTGTCTGGCAGACACTGTCTGATGGAACTCCTAAATAATTCAATATCTGCTATCCATGTCTATTACCTGCACGCCCGCTCTCAGTAGAGGAAGAGTTACCATAGATACACACATGCTACCCTGCAGTTTAAAGTGTACAGCCATCTCTCAGTGTCTTTACTAGCTCAAAGTGTACTGTGTGCTGCAGACGTGCTTTTAAAAACAAGCGTTTCAGTCCTGTTTCCATCGACTGTGAGTGACTTATTTTGCCAATTAAACTCGTGCCTGCTGCCAATTTGTGTTTGTAAGAAAGTTGGTAGTGAAGTCAGCTGTCGCATCATGGGAGTGCAAACACACAGCGTGGAGCCTTGTTATTTAAACGAACTGAGTGATGCTTTTTTGGGAAAACTACCCAATCAAGCATGTATTAGGACTCTAAAACAGTTGTTTGAACAAAGTAATACAAAGTTGTTCTTATACTATGAGCTGATGCCTAATCAAACAATCCCATCTACTAGAATTTATGTTTGTATACAATTAATTTGGGGCAGCAAATCCACTTTGCAGGAAACATAATCTCTTCAAGTTTTTTTTTTTATCAATACAATGAGAAAAGCTAGACTAGAAACCTTTGAATGTGACAGAGGGGATTAGTGGGGGGATTCCCTTCTAAAGGTTGTTGAGCAAGGCGCCACCTTCTAACCAATTAGAGAAACTCTGTCACAGACTGACATTTTTTTTCCCCACAATGTAAAGCACTTTTTCTTTTTTTTTTCAAATAAAGGTTATATTTGTTACAAGAATTGTACTGGACAGAACATTTTGAAACTGAAATGTAAACCTGTCACGATTCTGTGGTGAATACTACAGAACAGTGGCACTGTTTGAAAAATATATTTGGCTTTTCAATACTTCATTGTCATTTTACACTTGACAAACAAAGATGGCAACAAGTGGCCAGTAATCTATGTTTTGCAAAGCAATCGAAGGATTAAAGTAAGAATGAAGCTGCTGAAGAAGCAGCTGTGACTGGTCTTTTTATTAAACTGATTATTTATTACTTACAACAGCCATTTATTCATAAGCATCACTACAGCAGCATCGCACGGATGATCGTTCAGCATACACTGATTCTGAGAGAGAGACATTTGTCAGCCACCACATGCACACGCATTCACACCGTTTTACATAATCACAGAGAGAGAACATGATTGATTCCCACATAACAGCTGTGTAACTCTCTGTGACAGGGAGGAGCGAGATGATGAGCTGGTCTGAAAACGCCACTGTAGCAAACAAAGACTGAAATGAACTAGTCTTGGTGCAGGTAGAGATTTTACACACACAGTAGGTCAGCCCGCCCAGCGCACCAGCTCTGAGCTGGTGATAAAAGAAACAAACTGTTATTTTAGGCCTGGCTTGCTCTAAATAGCAGAAGGCGGCGATGATTGCAGCAGGAAGGACTGATATGAATTCCCGGTATGCTCGGTGAAGAAAAGATAGAAAAGGTCAGAGCCTGCATTCATCTTCTCAGCCCAGTTTTTTGCTCACAGAGTCACCTTTTGCTGCTTTTATTTCTCAGCGTCCTTGGCCTTTTTTCCCTGTATGTCTCTCGGGGTAAATAAATGGAATTCTGGCACACATGCAGCGCAGCTCAGCACCGATGACATTTCCCTCACGGTGAACCAGCGTCACTCATTACACACCATCGCATGCAATAATGACATTCGGAGCAATTAAAACCGTGTTTCTTCAAAATACTGTATGTAATCCAAATAAATGTTACTAAGACTTAGCGTGATTTAAACAGACCAGAAAAACTATGAGCTGAGACTAGTGGGGGATTAGATTAACAGTTTTAATGTGTGACAGGGAGAGAGTCTAGTAATTGACCAAACAAACCATTATTGAGGCTGTGTCTCATTTCCTCATACGAGAGCTGCTCCTCTACCGATCCTCTCCACCACCTCACCCACTCAGGATTATGACAGCTCAGGATGTGCTGCTGAGAGGATCATTTCTCCCACTAACTTTTTTTTTTGCTTTATCTACAGTATCTGTAACTGCTGCCGGATTTAGCAGATTTACTGAAGCATGCCGAGAAGCAAAAACAATCACTGCCCTGCCTCCACTGGACGACTATGTGCAATAAAGCATCATCATCAATAAAGCACTTATAGTATATTTGTTTTGCTAATGCTTGTGTGTGTGTGCAAGCATTGATGCTGGTCCCCGTGAGGAAATCATTGGGTTTTAAGTTGATTACTTAGTTCAAGGTTAGAGCAAGGTCGGGGTTAGGGTTAGGGATATTGTAGTCATGGTTAAGGTTAGGGTAAGTCTCTATGAAATGAATGAAAGTCAATGTAATGTCCCCTGAAGTGATGGAATCCAGATTGTGTGTGTGAATCTGGCACAGCAGTGCTGAAGAGCTCGAGTTTGGCTTTGGGCTGTTCATTTAAATTCCCAGTCTTTTGTGGCTTTTTGGATAAAGCAAACTTCTTAATTAAAACACAGTTCAGTCATTCACTCCGTGGCTTTCGAACATCTGAGGTTAATTAAAATATTTCTTTTTCTTCTACAGTACTGCAAAATTACAAAAGCACTCTTCTCCTGACCTCATAGAAAATATAGATTGTGCTGCTATTGCAAAGTTGCTAAAATCCAATTATATTTTATATAATTTATATAGTCTGATTTTAGGGAAAAAATATTTAACTTGTTAC